>JADKXX010001782.1:0-39218 GCA_017310255.1 Butorides virescens
CTTTTCTTTCTTTTTTTCTTTTTTCTTTTCTTCTTTTTCTTTTCTTTTCTTCTTCTCTTCTCTATCCTCTTCTGCTTCCCTTTGCATGCAAAATAAATTTTAAAAAAGTGATATGCAGGCATTATGTAAGATATATGCTAAGCTTAATCTAAAATCTAATAACTGAAAGTAGCTTCCACAGAAATTAAAAATCATACAATCTTGTATCACAATTATTGTTGTCTTAGGATAAGTTTGCTTTGAAAAACTTTGAAAAAAAACCCCACAACAACCCAAACCAAACTACAATCCAAAACATTTATTAGCAGCTTCTCATGTTCCTTTCATAAGAGGTTAATAGGGAAATATTCAATCAATGAAACCTTTATAAATAAATATATTGATTTCTACAAATACTCAATAGCTTCAGTAGAAATTTGATTTCACAGTCTTCCTATGTGTCTGTACTTACTCTTTGGTGGGACAGTCAGATGCAATAGCAATGCCAATAATAAAAATAGTGATAGTGAATATTGAAAGTAGATCAGTACATACCTAGATCAGAAAGTAGGTGAAGGGAGGGAAGTTATATTTCATTGCTACAGACATCCAATGCATGAGCTAAAAATTACAAATACCAAGGCTACTACATAAGGCTATTTCATTGCATTGCATGTAGTTGAATTCAAAGCAAAGCTACAGAGGGAATGGAATAGCGAGCTGAGAAGGCAATGCATTCTGGAGTCCATATAGGAGATTTTTGTTTTTAAAGAGTTTAGGAGAACAGAGATACCTAAATCCATTGGAAATAAGCTCCTGGGGGGAAAAAAAAAATTCCACAGCTCCCCTCACTCAGCTGTGTGCGAGGAGAGATAGGTGTTACTGTGTTCACAGACACAGCAAGGCCCCCTATAATATTTTTATCCTGTCTAAATATCTGAAATCAGTAAATGCTAAATAAGCAAAAGCCACAGAAACTGTACGTGGAAGGTTTCCTAAGAAGCTGTTTTGTACATCCTCTGTACAGAAAACAAGGCTAAATATACTTGAATCATTCATGCTAAAGTGGTATACAACAAATAAGTGAAGTCATTCCTCTATCCATTTCCTTCTCCCATGGCTTAAAAAGTGATACCTTAAAATACGATTTTTTTTAAAAAAAATACAGTTTATAATTTGAAAGGTTCATCACCTCTGGGTGTCCTGTTCACACAAAGCATGTCTACTGCAGGCAGGGTATATTTTTTATTACATAAGGAAAGATCCTAGCAAACTGACACTGTTCTTGTTGTAACATGTCTATCAATTCACTGGCATCCCTGGACTGTTCTACAAGACAGTGTAATCTTTTTTTTTTTTTCTCCTCATTTGCATGCATTTTTCAGTATTTAGCAATAGATTCTAAGAAAGAAGGGATATTAAAGTCTCAAAAAACCCCAAAGCATAAGCTAACAATGCACCTTTAACTTACAGTTTTTACTGAAAATGCCTTTTATGTTTTTATTCACACTTCTTTACATAAAGGTGATTTGTGTCTTTAACTGTTTGGCAAAATCTTCTCACTCCATACATTTACCCTTACTACTGGGAGATTTCTGGATGAACGAGGTCAAGCTGTAGAGTTAATTGCTGTATTTGTGAATAAGGGTGGATAGAGCTGTCTTATATAAAGGTAAAAGTAGAAGTTTTGGGGTTTTTTTTTCAAGTTTTCAGGACTTCTGAAAGGAGAGGACAGTTATTTCCCTAACAAAGGAATGATTCAGCCTTGAGAGCTACAGTGTTGTTACATATTTATCCATGACAGAAATGCTAACATGATCTAGGCAAGTCACTGGGGCATTGGAAAGTGTCTATTAGGAGGTGGGCAGTATTGCTTATTATTGCAAACAACTGAGGTAAGTTTTAATTTAGAAATGTGGTTCTGTTGATAGCCATTTTACACTCTTGAACAATTATCACATTTGTATTTGCTAAATAAGATATGAAAACTTAAAGCAGTAGAACAATCACATGCACATATTATACTGAACATCTCATAATGTTCCTGTAAGCTAAGAAAAATGCAGTATTGATTTCAGTAGTATATTTCATTCAAGTGTTATTGTGATTCAGTGTATACCACAGCAAGATTGTAGCTGGAAACAGTGAACTGTCCAGAAGTCATTTCGATGGTGACAGAAAGAATACCTTGCTGACTGTGTATCACTTCTTCAGTGTGTTCTGTTAGTCAATGGAAAAACTAACCTATTTGTATGAATTTCCTAGTGCAGAAATCAGGATATCAATTCATTTTCTTCTCGTATCTGTTTTTCATTCTCTGGGAGAAACAGCCTTGCAAGCTTCCCTTCCTATCTATAAATATAAAATTTTGAACAGGGCCATGACTTAGTACAGTTACTGTGAAAACCAGTCATGTCCTATTAATTATTTTGATTTGTACTCATGACATACTTTGAACGCGATTTTTTTCTTGTTTTTTTTTTCTTTCATCTGTGGCAATGATAATTCATTAAATCCAGGCCATTAAATTAAAAAAACCCCAAAACTTGTAAGTTTGATAACTCAAATACTTGAAACACATGTGCTAATGCATAGGTAAATTGTTTCACTTTTTTTTTTTTTCCCTAGCAGTGTACTATGAAATGCAAATATTTGCTTATGAGTCTGTAAAAAAGTGAAAAAGTCAGGAGAAATCTGCCATTCAGTCCACAATATATTGATATCTTTTTCTTATTTACTACTAAAAGCTAAGGCATTCATTACCACTGTTATGGCAGCGCAAGATATGCAAATCTGTTGCAACTGCTTCGAGACAGATGGTAGAAGTATTTAATATGCCTGTTTCCAGTTTACTTTCTAAGTCCAATATATGTTGTGAAAAGACTGGAGGCTGGGCAGGAAGGAGGAAAGCTGCTTGTTTGCCTTCATATGGCTGCTGCACATTGGATTGGGAGGGGCCATTTGGAGACAGAGGGAGACAGTGCTGTCTCTGAAATCTTTTGAGCACAACCAGTCTTGGGGAACGGGTGAGTGGATGTCTGGCAGCACAAATCAATCTGAAAGACCCTGCAATTTGCCAGGGACATGCCTGTGGCAGGGAGTTAATTCATCCAAGGTGAAGCCTCTGAGGTGACAGAGGGCAGAAAAAATTTTCAGCAGCATTTGGCAGAGAGTGCCCAACCCAGAAAACCTGTATAAGGTGTTGGTCTGTTAGGTCTACAGGGAAGGTATAGAGTGAAATATTTGTTCTGCAAGACCCAGGAGATGTGTTCGTTCTCAAATCTTCAAACAATCATCATCCACAGATTGGCATTGTCTCCATGTAAAGTATTACCCTGGGCTTTTGTATTACTTTAGTATTCAAGACAAGCACTGGTGTGGGAGATAATGAGCCTTCACTCCTTCACTATCTTCATATTTTAACTTTAAAGAAAAAAAAATGGTAGAAAGGAAAAAGGGAGCAGCTGCACTCAAAAGATCTGGTGGACTTGGGCCCCAGCCACAAACTTCCAGACTTTTGCTTTCCATTAGTGGCAACATTTTGGATATAAGATAGCTAACCACATCACAGAATCCATGAAGGCAAATCCGCAGTGCAGACACAAATGTGGTCTCATTCTATTCTTATCCACGTGAGAATTTGTGCTAACATAATTATGATCTTTTAATTGGAAAGGATAACGAAATCTATTTGTCTGTCTTTTGCAGACTTAACTTCTTCAATATAAGTGTGTTTCAAGAAACTGCCTTTAGGCTTAAGAATCTGTATAAATGTGCCATATACTCAATAGGGAAAAAAATTAAAATCAGTAATGGGAATTTCAACTTACAAATACAGCAGTTGCTTTAACTTGGAGGAGGTAAACCTCAAGTGGGAAAACAGAGAAATAATTTTCCAAATGTACATCCTTAGCTCGTGTACAAATCTGTTTCTCTTTTAGGAAATTGCCTCAGCAAACAGTGCTGGAGAATTCAGTTTTGCTACAGGGAAAAAAAGATTTACAAACAGAATAAAAAAGATTAATTTTTCAACTTCATGGACTGAAGCATTAAGAAGGAAAAAAATGGGATGCCAAGTACACCACATGCTTTCATGTTTGACTTTAAGAGGAAGGAAAATTATTCTTAACAGAGATGCCCGTTCAAAGCCTTGGCAATCCACTAAGTCCTCAGCAGAGAGGCTTGTGCACAATCTTACTGATCACATGCTACTTACTTTCTTAGCTAAACTAGGTTTTAAATGTTTTTTTTTATATATGGAATTGTTCTAAGAGAAATTAAAGTGTTTTCTTTGTTATTTCCCCAGTGGTGTTATTAATTTTGGGGAAAGTTTAACCCTTTCTGCTCTAATTAATTATAAAAAGTCATCAAAGACAATAATTTTTAACCCTTATTGCCCTCACTGCCATCATATAAATTTATGTTTGTAGCCATAAAATGTCAATGTTATGATCATAATCTCATTTGCAACATAGGAACTACATTACTTCCCTATACAGATAAGGAACATAAATTTACAAGTGCAATAACAATTTTGTTACTGGAAGAGCATTGATTTTTCTCATGCTAGTGATGTGTTTGTGTAGTTATAGGTAGGTTTGTCAAAGTTTTCATCACAAACCATGCTTTTCAGGGATTTATAACTAGTATACCAAATTGCTGCAGTCTTAAATTTCACACAGGGTACACAGCCTTAACAATGGAGAGACATTCATTTTACCTTTTTGGTATTATTTTAGGTATTATAGATACATTTGACAGTAACATAATGCAGGTATATAACAAACTAAGTTTAAAAAATTCCCATGGTATTTTAGAGTAATGGAGAACTACCACCCTTTATTCTGACATGATCTATAATGAAATGAGCTTTTTGATGCATACAGAGAATTTACTATCTAGGGCTATGGAGACCTGGTTGTCTGGGATGATTAGAAGAAAAGGGTGAAAAAACTGAAGTCACAAAGGCTCAGCAGGGAAAGGAGTGGCCTAGAATTTGCAAGCTGAAATTGCATGCTGGAGACTGACCAATGGGTACTGTCCCAAAAGACAACTAAGAGCATGATCTGGAATTAGGGAGGGACTCTGCTGAGACATTGAGAATCTCATAGGAAGCCAAGCACACAGTCACTGCAGGCCATCGCCATGGCTCATAAACAGGTTGATAGCAGTTGTGACCACAAGGCTGAGGCAGAATATACTACTGTGTCTTTTAAAACACATTTGGATGGGGAAAACTGCCTCAGTTTGCATGGCTGAAGAGCCGTCAGAAGTTCTGGTCATAGATGACAGAATTTCAGCAGGATTTTCTTGTAATTTTTTCCTAGTCCTTTCATGTTTTTTTTGTTTTTTTTTTTTCCATGTGGAATCCAGTCCTATTATAGTCTTTTTATAGTCATATTATATAGGAACCACTAATATCCATTAGTATCAGTTAATATTTATTAATCATCATTCAATGACATTTTGTCAATCTTTGCTCTTTTAAATCTCTTAGTTTCACAAAGATTGTACCCATAAAAAAGAACAGGGGTAGGGGGAATGTAATTTAACTGATGAAAAAAGCTCAGGTGTCAAGAATCCCTTAACTGCTACCAAAATTCAAGCAAATTCCTTGTTCCACTAACACTCTTTTTTTTTTTCCCCATAAGAAATTTCTATTTTAACATAGTGCAGGTCATTGGACTCTAATGAAGTCTACCTTCTTTCTGCTTTTTAATAATTTATTTACTGCATTTGTTTTGGATGTTAACTCCATTTCTTTTAACAGTCCTTTTGAGGCATATAAGGGTCATGTTTTATTCTCTTCTTCACTTGAGGTTTAGTGCTTTTTTTGAGCTTTCAGTAGTGCCACTTCTATCACCAGCCAGCATTTAAATGCATGCATGTGCCAGGGACACAGTTCAAAGTATCAAGGCTCAGTAACACCCTTCAGCCTCAGACATGATAAAACTTTGGGTTTTTAGTAAATATCCAAGGGGATTTTTTTTTCCTCGGGAATTTTTCTCAATTGCACAAACAGTATTTCTAGAATGCACCACATCTCTTTTGCAATCACTGTGTAGGTTTCCGTGTGCAATAAACCAAATACATTCGGAATGCCTCAGACTTACTGTGTATAAACCAAACTACTCTGCAGGCAGAACTGGTGAATGCTACTTGCATGGGATATTTCAGACAGAACTGTAGTCTAGTTCTATTCTCTAACTTCATTTGCAGGAATTTTTCAGTGGCATTTAATGTCCACATGCACTAAACCAGAACTCAGTGAGGTACTTTGCAGAGGGAAGAGCACTGACTATATGGATAGAGAAAGAAACTGAGGATGCTTAATTGAAAAAAAAAAAAAAAAAAAGAAAAGAAATAATTCAGTTGACACAGACTTTAGGTTTAGCTAAAGCTACAGACTACTGAGGAAAGCCTTAATTACCTATCAAATAGTTCAGATGTTCGAACTAGACCGAGGGAGCTTCTGACATCCTAGCAATTCCCAGCTAAATGCTATGAGCATTAGTGTTGAATTGGCATTTGCAGAGAAATTGTGATACCACAAATGAAAAGAACCTTGTACTTTTTAAAGTATAGTCATCTCTGTACAAAGTACCATTATCTGATTAAATTTAGGAATATTGACAGGCTGTCTTGAATGAATTAGTTTAGAAATGGGTTCAGCTCACTTTACTTAAAGCACTTTGTCTTAGATCTCAGGCAGCCTGATACAGAGGAAACCTCAAATGCAACTTCAGATGACAAGGAAGGCTTTTCTAAAACAGGTGTTATTGAACATTCCTTAAGGTTTGTTGAAGTGTTTCCATGCTCTAATTAGATGACTAAGTTGATATACAGGCTGCTCTCAAAGATGAAAGCTTATTCATGTAACAACATAATTGCAAAAGTTAAGCATAAATATACTGGAGGAACTTGTATTTCTGGTTTTGTAAAATGCTGATTAGGTAGCCTAAAAAAGAAATTAAAGGAACAACTGATTCCAGCCTTTGCAAATGTATAAGTATGTACCTAAACTGACACTTGTGAAAGACCTATTACATGCATGCTGATGCATCTTGATGAACTTAACTCTTAGGAAAAAGTGACATTTGTCTTAAGAGGGCAATGGAGTGTTTTAACTTGTATTGTTCCATGTGTTAAAAGTCATATGGGATTCCGTTGAATGACATATTATCTCTATTAATTGTTACAGAATTTTGATGTTCCCAAGGAGATAGAACATTCAAAAAAACCCAAGCATTGGATGAACTATGATTAGTAGCTATATACCCTCACCTATAATATCCTGCTTTTGCAAGTTTAATGTTTATGTAAGAAGAAAGGTCAAGGGTTATGCATGCATCATCATAAGGTAATGTAGAACTTTTTGTGGTGATGTACAAGTGCTGGTGAAAAAGCAGATAGTTTGCCTTGTGAGTTATTGAGAATAGACAAACAAATTAAATGTAAAATTTCTCTAAATTAGGACTTTGGTTGTTGTGCATTTTCTATGCCAGATTCAGGTGACTGAAATGTGGCCTTAGACATAACTGGGTAGGAAGTGAGACAGAAAAAAATGTGTGTATTTTTTCAGAGCAGAGAACTATTTAACTAGTTTAGACTAAATCAAGTACATATAAAGCCATGAAAAAGTGATGACAATCCTGAGACGTTCATCACACCCAAACTATTTTTAAATTAGAAAAAATAAAACAGTAGAATTTTACCACCAGATGGATAATTACAGGAAATAAATAGATCTCTGTTATTTCTTACTTCTGTATTACCTACTGTAGTTGGTAGTAATTAGTTTGACACCGATTAAACCAATGAAAACTAATCCTCTCTAATTTTTACATAAGGGAGATATCCCTTATGCTTTAGTTAGACGTAAAACTGAAAATATGGTGCTGCCAAAAAGTTTAAAAGGTAAAAATGAGAACTTTTTTATTCCCATCTGAAGGCTGATAATTGCCTGTGGGGTGAATCAGTTAAAGGTCCTAGGAAGAAAGCATTTTAACTCAATGAAAAGTAGTGCATAATGCAAAATTGTGAGAAGTGCTATTAGGGTTTCACTAGGTTCTATATACCTTTTAAGATCTATTAATTGTAATTATTAGAAATAAACAAAAGATATGGTTGTTAAATTATCATTGAAATAAAATATGATTTTTTTGAAATATTTTTAGTGTTTCATTCTTTTTGACAGTTAGCTGTCTACCTATGAACTCACAGTTTTGAAGGAGGAATCGTCTGGTTTTCTCTATAAAATCTGGTTCAGTAAAGCAGAGACAAGTTTGAATCTGCCTTCTAGCTTGTTAATAAAATACATAATTTTTATTTTTTCTATTTTGCTACTGAAGAGGTACTTGAGAACTTTAAATTCTAAATGTCTTTTTCAGGGTGACAGTATATGTAATACAAATGAACTATGAAATACTGTTCAAGACATCTTTATCAATTTAAATCCCATATGTTATCCATTTAAAAAAAAAAAAAAAACAAACCCCAAACTGATACTTAAGCAACTAAAATTCATACTTTAAAATTCTACGTTATTTTTCTCTTTCCCATGTACATATGTTTGCCGTCTACTTTAAAATTAACACAAACTATGGAAAACTTAAGTAATGCACTGTCTGAAGAACTACAAATACATAGCAATAAATCCAAAAAGTAATATTTACATTTGTTGTTTAATAATATACTTGTTTCAATAATTTAATTTAGATTATCCATGGTATTTAACATTAATTTAAAAAAAAAAACATTTATTTTTAAATAATAATATCAGATCTCTTCTTTTTTGTAAGGTCTCATTCAATCCAGCTCTTGGCTTCATGCTATGGAGTACTTTTATCAATAACCTAAAAGCAATCATAAAATCATTACTGATGAAATTTGTAGATAGCTTGAAAATTGAGAGAGCAGTAAATAATAAAGACAATGTATTACTTTACAAAGTTATCTGGATCATTTGACAAGCTGAACATAATCAAACAATATCTGATTCAATACAAGAAGTGCCCCCAGGTCTTTTTCCACCAGGCAGCTTTCCAGCCACTCTTTCCCAAGCCTGTAGCGTTGCACAGGGTTGTTGTGACCAAAGTGCAGGACCCAGCACTTGGCCTTATTGAACCTCATACAGTTGGCCTCAGCCCATCGATCCAACCTGTCCAGGTCCCTCTGCAGAGCCCTCCTCCCCTTGAGCAGATCAACACTACCACCCAGGTTGGTATCATCTGCAAATTTACTGAGGGCACACTCAATACCCTCATCCAGGTCATTGCTAAAGATATTAAACAAGACTGGCCCTAGAACTGAGCCCTGAGGGACACTGCTTGTAACCGGCCACCAACTGGATTTAGCTCCATTCACCACGACTCTCTGGGCTTGGCCATCCATCCAGTTTTTAACCCAGCAAAGAGTACACCCATCTAGGCTATGAACTGCCAGCTTCTCCAGCAGAATGTTATGGGAAACTGTGTCGAAGGCTTTGCTGAAATCCAGGTAGAGAACATCCACAGCCTTTCCCTCATGTACCAGGCGGGTCACCTGGTCGTAGAAGGAAATCAGGTTGGTTAGGCAAGACCTCCCTTTCATGAACCCATGCTGACTGGGCCTGATCCCCTGATTATCCTCCATGTGCCTGGTGAGCACACTCAAGATGAACCTCTCCATAATCTTCCCCAGTACTGAGGTCAGGCTGACAGGTCTGTAGTTCCCTGGATCCTCCTTCCGGCCCTTCTTGAAGATAGGTGTCACATTTGCCAACCTCCAGTCATCTGGGACCACCCCTGTTATCCAGGACTGCTGATAAATGATAGAGAGTGGCTTGGCAAGCTCCTCTGCCAGCTCCTTCAGCACTCTTGGGTGGATCCCATCTGGCCCCATAGACTTGTGGATGTCCAGGTGTGTAGCAGGTCAAAGACTGCTTCCTCTTGGATTATGGGGGGTTTATTCCATTCACTGTCCCCATCTTCCAGCTCAGGAGGCTAGGTACCCTGGGGACAACTCATCGGGCCACTAAAGACCGAGGCAAAGAAGGCATTGAGTATCTCAGCCTTTTCCTCATCTTTAGTGGCAATGTTCCCCCTTGCATCCACTAGAGGATGGAGGTTCTCCCTGGCTCTCTTTTTGCTGTTAACATATTTATAAAAACTTTTCTTATTATCCCTTACAACAGTGGCCAGGTTAAATTCCAGCTGGGCTTTTGCCTTTCTAATTCCCTCTCTGCATGACCTGACAAGATCCCTGTACTCTTCTTGGGTTGCCTGCCCCTTCTTCCAGAGCTGGTAAGCTCTCCTTTTTTCCCTTAGTCGCAGGAGTAGACCTCTATCCAGCCAGGCCAGTCGTCTTCCCCGACGATTTGTCTTATGGCACATGGGGACAGCCTGCTCCTGTGCCTTTAAGACTTCTTCCTTGAAAAATACCCAGCCTTCCTGGACCCCTTTGCCCTTCAGGACTACCTCCCAAGAGACTCTCCCAACCAGTGTTCTGAGCAGGTCAAAGTCTGCCCTCCGGAAGTCCATGGTGGCGGTGCTGCTGACCCCCTTCCTTACCTTCACCAAAAATCAAAAACTCTACCATTTCATGATCACTAAGGCCAAGACGACCTCTCCCACCAGTCCTTCTCTGTCAGTGAACAGGAGGTCAAGCAGGGCACCTCCCCTGGTAGGTTCACTTACCAGCTGTGTCAGGAAGTTATCTTCCACACACTGCAGGAACCTTCTGGACTGTTTCCTTTCTGCTGTGTTGTATTTCCAGCAGATGTCTGGGAAGTTGAAGTCCCCCATGAGAACAAGAGCTCATGACTGAGAGACTTCTGCCAGCTGCTTGTAGAATACTTCATCAACGTCCTCATCCTGGTCGGGTGGTCTGTAACAGACTCCCAACAGGATATCTTTCTAGTTGGCCTCCCCCTCATCCTTACCCATAAGCACTCGGCCTCACCACAAGCCTCAAGCTCTGTACAATCTAAACACTCCCTAACATACAGAGCCACCCCACTGCCTCCCCTTCCTTGCCTGTCCCTTCTGAAGAGTTTGTAGCCATCCATTGCAGCACTCCAGTCATGGGAGGCATCCCACCACGTTTCTGTGATGGCAACTACATCATAGCCATCCTGCTGCACAATGGCTTCCAGCTCCTCCCGTTTGTTGCCCATGCTGCGTGCATTAGTGTAGATGCACTTGAGCTGGGCTATCGGTTTCATCCCCAGCATTGGGGTGACACCCCTAGCCTCCTCTCTAGTGAGCCTGATTCTATCCCCTCCGCCCTTCAGGCCTAGTTTAAAGCCCTCTCAACAAGCCCCGCCAGTTCATGAGCGAGGATCCTTTTCCCCCTCTGAGAGAGCTGGGCACCATCTGTTGTCAACAGGCCCGGTGCCGTGTAAACCTCCTCATGATCAAAGAACCCCAAGCCCCTCCGATGGCACCAACCTTTGAGCCACGTGTTAACCAGTCTGGTTTTCCTGTTCCTTTCCGTGTTCCTCCCTGCCACTAATGGGATCGAGGAGAACACTACCTGTGCTCCTGATCCTTCAACCATTTTTCCTAGTGCCCTGAAGCCCCTTTTGATTGATTTCGGGCTTCTCTCTGGTATCTCATTACTGCCTGCTGTATAATCAATAGCGGATAGTAATCAGAGGGCCGTAGCAGACCAGGGAGTCTCTTTGCAATGTCCCTGACCCGGCCCCCACTTACCATTATAGATGTGATAGTTTTTTATAGATATTAAATGCAAATAAGTCTTAAGGAAGAATATGAAAGAGAAAAAGCTGTTGGGTGTGAAGAAAAAGGGTATTCCATGTGTGAATAACAGTTTTGGAAAATACCTCAAAGATTTGAGGAAAAGTAGATAAGGTAGTGTCCAGGTTTCAGCTGGGCTAGAGTTAATTTTCTTACTAGTATTTGGCATAGTGTTGTGTTTTGGATTTACTGTGAGAATAAAATTGATAACACACTGATGTTTTCGTTGTTGCTGAGTAGTGCCTACACTAGTCAAGGACTCTTTCAGCTTCCCATACTCTGCCAGCTGCACAAGAACCTGGGAGGGGGAACGGCCAGGACAGCTGACCTAAACTGGCCAAAGGGTTATGCCATACCATATGATGTCATGCTCATTATATAGACTGGGGGGATTTGCCCAGCAGGGAGCAATCACTGCTCAGGGACTGGCAGGGCATCGGTTGGTGGGTGGTGAATGGTTGCATCACTTGTTTCTTTCTGGATTTTGTTTCTCTCTCTCTTTTATGTTATTTTCCTTTCCATTATTATTATTATTATTACTGCTATTATTATTATTATTATTATTACTGCTATTATTATCACAAAATCACAGAATAGCAAGGGTTGGAAGGGACCTCAGGAGATCATCTGGTCCAACTCCCCTGCTAAAGCAGGTTCTCCTAGAGTGTGTTACATAGGAATTCATCCAGGCGGGCTTCGAATACCTCCAGAGAAGGAGACTCCACAACCCCACTGAGCAGCCTGTTCCAGCGCTCTGTCACCCTTAGAGAAAAGAAGTTTTTCTTCATATTCAACTGAAACCTCCTATGTCTCAGCTGTATCCATTGACCCTTGTCCTGTCGCTGGACACCACTGCAAAGAGTCTGGCTCCGTCCTCGTGACTTCCACCCTTAAGATATTTGTAGGTGTTGATGAGGTCCCCTCTCAGTCTTCTCTTCTTCAGGCTGAACAAGCCCAGCTCTCTCAGCCTTTCCTCATAGGGGAGATGCTCCAGTCCCTTTATCATCCTACTTGCTCTCCTCTGGACTCTTTCTAGGAGTTCCTCATCTTTCTTGAACCGGGGAGCCCAGAACTGGACACAGTACTCCAGGTGGGGTCTCACCAGGGCAGAGTAGAGGGGGAGGAGAACCTCCCTCGACCTGCTGGCCACACTCCTCTTAATACACCCCAGGATACCATTGGCCTTCTTGGCAACAAGTGCACATTGCTGGCTCATGGTCAGCTTGTCTTCCACCAGGACTCCCAGGTCCCTCTCGGCAGAGCTGCTTCCCAGCACGTCAGCCTCCAGCCTGTACTGGTGCGTGGGGTTTGACCTCCCCAGGTGCAGCACTCGACACTTGCCCTTGTTCATCTTCATGAGGTTCCTCTCCACCTAAGTCTTCAGCCTGTCCAGGTCCCGCTGAATGGCAGCACAGCCTTCCGGCATATCAGCCACTCCTCCCAGTTTTGTGTTATCAGTGAACTTGCTGATGGTACACTCTGTCCCCTTGTCCAGGTCATTGATGAACAAGTTGAACAAGACTGGGCTGAGTACTGAGCCCTGGGGAACTCCGCTAGCTACCAGCCTCCAACTGGACTCTGCCCCGCCATTCGGAACCCTCTGAGCCCTGTTGTTCAGCCAGTTCTCAATCCACCTCACTGGCCACTCATCCAACCCACACTTCTTGAGCTTCCCTATGAGGGTTTTATGGGAGACAGTATCAAAAGCCTTGCTGAAGTCAAGGTAGACAACATCCACCGCTCTCCCCTCATCTACCCAGCCGGTCATGCCATCATGGAAGGCTATCAGATTGGCCAGGCATGATTTCCTCTTGGTGAATCCGTGCTGGGTACTCCTGATGATGTTCTTTTCCTCTGCTTGCTTGGAGAGGACACCCAGAATGAGTTGTTCCATCACCTTTCCAGGGACAGAGGTGAGATTAACCAGCCTAATTTTAAGTATTATTAATCTGTTCTTATCTCAACCCATGAGGTTTGTTTATTTTTGCTCTTCTGATTCTCTCCCCAATGCCACTGTGGGGAAAGGTGAGCGAGTGGCTGTGTGGTGCTTGGTTGCCAACTGGGGCTAATCCACAACAGAGACCATGTGTTTTTTTCCTTGGATCCTGACAGTGAGCTGGAAAGACTTGAGAAGGAGTGCACTATGGGTCACCATCTCGTTGGACTGATGTCGATAGCAAGGGTTGGCTTGACAAAAGGGTTTTCCAAATTAACAGACAAAGGCACAATAAGAGGGAGAAGGGCTATTGATCATTATTTACCCCTTCCTTAGAAAAATAAATGTGTACTGGCTTAAAAAAGAACTGATTCTAGAAAGTGCACTGGTCCTGTTCACAGGAAGTTTCACTAGATGACAATGTGCCGCCTTCTCTCCTCAGAAATTGCTCACTCTATAAACCTTTCCTGTGGTCTTCTAAGACAGCTTCAGAAACATCAGTTGCATGAATTAATTTGAAAAATGAACTTGCATGAACTAGTTTTGGCAAACTATGTGCCTCTACATCTGTGGTAGTTGGAGTTTTCCAGAGAATGGCACTCCCAGAGAGAACGTTTATCACAGAAGCACTTTATAAGACCTCTCTTTTGCTGTAAAGAAACATGAATACCTATGAAATGTTTTAAATAGTTTAATTATATTAAATATTTTCCAGTAACTCAAGTCTACAAATAAATTTTAAAAAGCAGTTCATTGATTTACAAATTACACATAATCTAACAGATATCAAAGATATTTTAAAATGTTTTTTGAAGTCAGAACTGTAGGTTTATTATTAAATGATTTGAAAGGCTGGAAGAGGGATCTTGGAGGTTTGTCATTACCTAGCCCCAAATCAACCTTCTGTCTGAATTCCAGCACATTAATTTCATCCTTACATTTTATTATGATGTTGTTTTTTTTTTTTTTCCACATGGGTAATTAGAACATAACATGTGATCGTTCTATTAAACACATAAAATTCAAAATAGCTGTTGGTAAACTGAGGAGTTTCACATTTTGTCTGAAGTCAGAAAATATTAGACAATATCTTTAAAAAATACAGTCATGATTTCAGATGGAAAATGATCAATCATTTTAACAGTCACCACTGTATGTTAATAAAGATCAGATTAATAATCCTACACCCTATTTTTTTTCCTCTCTGAAAGAGGAAAAAAAGCAGTTCTTCTTCTACACTGTTTTATACTGTCTGCTTACCTGTGGTTGGACTGAGGTAAATAAAAAAAAAAGACAATAAATGTTCCTGTTCTAGATAAAATACCCACTTTGTGTGTAAATCACTCACTTTTCTTTACCATAAAGTACATTAAATATCCTTTCACCTACCCAAGACTTAGTCTGATTATGTCATAAAATAATGGAAAAATATTTTCTAAAGGATTGGGGTTAAAATTTCTTACTGCTGCTGCTGCAATTAACATTGATTATGCTACAATGTGTAGATTTGAATAAAGATGTATGGAATGTCTGCTGAGGATAACCTAAATATTGTGATTAATTATGCTATCATTACTTTTAAAATAATATTACACTGGTTTTCAGTTCTGTAAACTAGTGAGTCATCATAGTTTTTTAGTAGACTTTACTGAATTTTTCTGGCTAGGAATCTAGTCTTTGTTATGTATGGAATTCCGTAAAGTTCCTTTTTTTTTTTCCTATAAATGTACAATACTGTACATTTTATGTTCTAACCTTCATAGATTTTCATCTTTTTCTCTTTTTTTCTTTTCTATACAATATCATTTCTAAAAAAAATAAAAGAAAACAAACAAACAAAAAAACCCACAATCATTTTTAAGTAGTTTGTTGTTGTGAGAATTAAGCAGGGAAAAAGTATAAATATTATTCACAAACCTAATGTGTTTTCTTATGGACATGACTAACTATGGGATTCAAGGGAAATTTTTCACATTAGAATTCCCCACCATACTCCCCATGACTGTGCCATACTTGTTTGGATTCAGAGTACCTATCTTTTTCTTCGTAATACTCAGTAAAAGAAAATACTAAAAAGTCATAAAAGCTGAGGTTTTACCTCTGTATTTCTTTTATTATTTTTGCCTGCATTTCCTGGATTTTGGAATTCTTACAAATGCCTAGGTACATATTGGCAAGATCCTGACACAGGTCCCTTGGGTAGCTATCAGTAGGTATGCAGGTAACTAAAGGTAGTAGTGTTTATGAGTTCCTTCTGAAACAAGGTGGTTTGATATGATTTATGCAAATATTTAAATTGAATAAAAGTGTGCCACATGCACATATTTAAAAACTTTCATGGTTAAAATCCATACTTCTGGGAAAGAGTACATCTTTAGAAATACCGGTACCTTCAAATAAATCTTTGGTTGACTGATACACCAGACTCTATGCATTCAAATAAATCACATTATAATACCTTGCAGAGAACCTCAAGGCCAAACGGCATTTGAAGATGGGCGCTCTGATGGGCTGCAGGGAGAGGAGTCGGACGTAAACTTCCACAATCCTCACTCACACATATGCTTTGCTAAACCAGATTTTTTTCTACAAGTAGCCTGCAATTCCTATGTACAAAAACATACAATGAACCAAAGAAAGGGAGACACAGAGTACTAATCTATCGTATTAAAGCCTGCAGAATAGGTATTAGGGCTATTAGTAGTGGTTTTATCTTTACGTTACTATTAAGAAAGTTTCATTTTCTTCAGCTTACTATGTGAAATGAATTAGGGATAGCAACTATTGCTATACTTGATTAGAATTCAGTGAATAATTTCAGTCAAACTACTGCAGATATTAGAGCTCAGGAATTCAGAACGTGCCAGCACATTTCCACAATTTTATAACAAAGATTGTAGAAACTACAAAAAAAACAAAAAAGAAAGTCCAAAATGTAGAAACACACAAAAATGTCAATCTTTTGTTTACCTTAAGTATTTTCATTTCCAGATTCATATACCTGTGAGGAAAAAGGATCCAAACCTGCAAAAAAAAGTTAAATAGTCAAAAAAATTAAACAGGCAATTTTATATTGAGTAGGAGGAGACGTTTAAAATACATGTTTTTACATTTCTTTCTGTTTATTTATGCTCAAAACCCTGTTATATTTCCTTTCCAGTTCTCCTGGCCAGTTTCTTTATTTTACAAGTCTCTGATTAAACCTCAACATTGAATTATAAAATAATTCATTGTTTTCAACACTCTATCCCAGAATGCAAACATTATCTTTCAGACTTGTTGCTTGTCATGAATGCTTATTACATGTTATTTTCTTTGCTACAGTCATACTGCCTTTCATTTCCTAAGATTTATAGGAAGATTTCTTTTTTTAAGTATTCACAAATACTGCA
Organism: Butorides virescens; assembly: GCA_017310255.1. NCBI lineage: Eukaryota > Metazoa > Chordata > Aves > Pelecaniformes > Ardeidae > Butorides > Butorides virescens. The sequence continues at coordinate 17,046 of JADKXX010001782.1, forward strand.
GTTGTAATCACACCTGATTAGTTAGTTGAGTGCCAACTACTTTATGTGGGAACAACTGTATAATGTGAGAGCAATTATGTGATTAGTTTATTCCTTCTAAGTTTAAGCATTATCAAGAAATCAAAAACTGCAGGTTATGAGACAATTAGTTTTTTTCAGCAACTTTATATGTTACCACCAAGTGATATTAACTATTTTACCATGTCAAATAGCATTAATAATTATAAATTGTGCTGGATTCTGAAATAAGTGTATGATTTTTGCAATGGTATATATATATTTTTTTTTCTGAAGTGTGCTGGCCTTAGGGTAAATCCTATGATTGCCTATAGTGCAAGAGTGCAGAGTTCTCCCAACTTATCAGAGCAGAATTAGCTGTGGACCTGTACTCAGTATAGTTTAATTCCTCCTACCTTTGAGACAATTTCTTATGACACTGTATAAGGCTGACACTTCAATGCTGTTTCAGTATCTGAGCTAGCATCTCTCTGCTTGACAGTGTGTCACTTCAGATAGAGGTTCGAGCTTGCTGAGAGCTAGTCTGGGGCTCTCCCACACTGTGTTGCATTATGCAGTATATTCATGACCATAAATTATTTTTTATCAGTTTCATCAATATTTTATACTGGCAGTATGCATGCTGATACCCTAAAGTTTTGGTAAAGACTGCTTAAAAACTGATTATTGACTTTAAGATATATATTTTTTTAATTTTTTTTTTTCATAACTTTACCGAGTACAGCAGAATCCTCTATAATGAAAAAAGTCCAGGGGACTGCAGAAGTGATTCTCCATGTTCCTCTGCCACTGTGCCTGGAAAATTATTAAAAAAAATAGATTCAACTCCAAATTTGGTATAATAAAAAATGGACAGATTTTCAAAATTTACCCATGTAGGTTCCTAATTAGAACTGAACTCCTGAAAAATCAATTATTTGGTTGTTGAAATGGGAGCTATCAAGCGCTACCTCAAATTTAGCAGCTTTCACTTGTAGTGTCCATTTCTAAAAGCCAGAAATACTTTGCATTATTGCTGATTGGTTGAGACACTTCTTCCAATTGAAAAAAACACTCCAACTGGTTTTCTGTTCAGATTTAGTGGCAAACACGTACTTGAAGTATATACCAGGCTGAGAATGTCTTACTGTTCTGAATTAACAAGGTTCATACTACTTTCCCAGAATTTATAAATAGCACAGGAATGCTCTTTTGAGTCAATATAGAAACGATTTTGGTACAGTAAATGATAAAACTACCAGCCATAGTGTGCTGCTCTACTTTCATTCCAGTTATTTTCTAGCCATGTTACTGACATTAGTAATTTCATTAGATGCAACTGAACAAACTTTCATGAATTTTATTGACAGAATGGGGAAGTAATTTTGTCTTAAGTCAGTATAACTGCTGTCACAAACAGGAGGAGACAGCCACCCAACATAAGCCTCTCTATACTGTGAATGCTCTCCATGAAAAAGATGAAAAATTAAGCTGTTTGAAATGCTATTTCATAACCTTTCCTTCACTAACACATTTTAAACATTTTGACAGTTACCTTGCAAGGAATAGTTCCAAACCTGCTCAAGGTTCAATGAAATAAGTTTAATAGATATTGAAAGCCAGGGAAAAATAAAGCTATCCATTGAAATGTCCAGTAAAAGAGCGATCACAGAATTTTACCCAGTATATGAATAAATCCTTAACTAGCATAAATCAGCATAGTAACAATGACATCAATGCATACTAGATTCATCTCAGCTTTTGGTTAGTCTATAATATTTTTAGGTATTTAGTTATGTATTGTGTTTATTTCCTTGTATTTCTATCAACTTTAGTCACAGTAAAATGGTCTAAAACATAAATATTAATAAAAAGGTACCTCTGAGTGATTAATCTACTCTAATTTTGGAGTCCAAAAAATTAATATCTAAGAATAAGTCGTTCATTTTAGAAGCTCATTATAAGTTATAAAAGGAAATACATACGGCCTTTCAAAGATGAGAATCTAAGGACACATGAACTTTTTCTTTGGCTATAAATTTTTCTCTACATTAGCAAGGTAAAAGGAAAGGGTGCCTGGAATATTTACCTATCAGAGTAATTTGCTGCAGATTAAGTACAGCCTACACTGGACTGACAGCAAGAAAGTGAACACAGGCTAATAACATTTCTAAAGTATTCCCAGAGATAAGCAGATAAAGCAAGTATAGTATATTTCATACCTGGCTGTTCTTAACCTTATTTTAAAATTATTTCAGATTTTCCATTGAGTTCCATTCCACAGGTATGAATTATACCAAGGAATAACTCTTCATTTGATTGACTAAGATGATCTAAAAGATCATGTTTATATCTCTTCTAAAACTCTAAGAATGCTGCCTGATCTTAAAATGTGGTTGTCATATGTACTTTATGAAAATGGTACCATTTACAATTAAATTAGCATTCAAAGAATGTCTAATCATATCACTTCATTGGCTTTTCTTTAAGTTTTTTCTTAAATTAACTTACATAAGTAAAACTTGAGAATATTTTGGACTTTTTTATGTAAGTGATATATATTTCTGTGTGTGAATTTTTACATATATATGTATGTACAGATAGTATCTTTGCAGATATTTCTGGTCTCTAAAGACAAATAGAACCAGGATTCCACCCAAAAATCTTTGCATAACTATTATAAATGATAAATCTTACGCTGCAGTATGGTATAAGCTACAGTTTATCCATATGATTTCCTAGTAACTAAGTTCTTTACTGTTGTGGTTTAATCCCAGCCAGCAACTAAGCACCGCACAGCCGCTGGCTCACTCCCCCCACAATAGGATGGACGAGAGAATCAGAAGGGTAAAAGTGAAAAAACTCATGGGTTGAGATAAAGGCAGTTTAATAGGGAAAGCAAAAGCCACACACGCAAGCAAAGCAAAGCAAGGAATTCATTCACTACTTCCCATGGGCAGGCAGGTATTCAGCCGTCTCCAGGAAAGCAGGGCTCCATCACACGTAACAGTTACTTGGGAAGACAAAATTCCATCACTCCAAACGTCCTCCCCTTCCTTCTTCCCCCAGTTTATATACTAAGCATGACATCATATGGTCTGGAATACCCCTTTGGTCAGTTGGGGTCAGCTGTCCCAGCTCTGTCTCCTCGCAACTTCTTGTGCACCCCCTGTTTACTTACTGGTGGGGTGGTGTGATAAGTAGAAAAGGCCCTGATTCTGTGGAAGCACTGCTCAGCAGTAATGAAAACATCCCTGTATTATCAACACTTTTCCCAGCACAAATTGAAAACATAGCCCCATATTAGATCCTATGAAGAAAATTAACTCTATCTCAGCAAAACCCAGCAGATTTACATATAGGTTCAATTAGCTCATATCTCATATCCAAAAGTCACAAGTTTCTTTAAGGAAGAGTTTTTATTTTTGTTTATTTTTGAACATATTTCAGCATTTCATCTCCTTTGATTTTTTATTTGCTTGTGTCCAGCTGTATTTTCTCTTGCTTGCTTTCCAGTTCAGGGCTTTATAGACTTAGTAATAATACAAGACTAAGTAAAGGCATAATGAGGGGAGAAAAAAAAAAAAAAAGGTAAAGATTTTTATATAAGTAATTTCGCAGAGGAAACCTTATATCTTTTATTGTAAAAGTGAGCATTTTTAGAAGGAAAATATAATAGATCTCATACAACTGTTCCTATAAAACACTTTTTATGGTTTCTGCTAAGAAATTATCAGTTAAATTTGTGAAACTAGCAAGTTAGTTAAACTGCTAGCTTAAAGTGAAGATATCAATAGATTATATTATATAGATGAACTAAGGAAGAGTGTTACCAATGGGAAATCAGTCTCAATTTTGTTATTAACACTGGAAGAAAATGTAATACTGTTTTATAGAAATTTGGTCAGTAAGACAAAGTGGGAGACGTTTCCATAATAGAAAGCTATCAATACATCATACAAGAATTTCTATATGATCTCAAAGATAGACTAACAGAACCAGTATTCAATTCAGCACAAAAAATGTCTAAGATCTGGACTGAAATTTTCTATTGTACATTGAGAGCTCATCACTTTGCTAGATGATAGGAAAGACAAGATATAAATTTACAGGGACAAATACAGTACAAAATTGCATCAGGTGTTAGGCTTCCAGTAAAGGGAGGTTAGCATGAATAACATTCACGATACATGAATAAAACATCATTTAGACTACTGAGTGGGGTACTGCAGATCCAGAATTTATTTTCATTTTGCCCTGATTGCATAGAAAAGAGAAAGGAAGAGTCTTCCTGATAGTCACAAAATCACTGAAAAAATGTTTCTGCCTTTGGATTTTATCCTATGTCTTCTATGAGGGATTGATGGTACTGTACCCTGAAGTTGAAGCATGTGGGTGAGGACAGATGTTATATTACTGAAAATTCTATCATTTGTTCATCAGGACAGAGGCGGGGCAGAGTCCAGTTGGAGGCCAGTAGCTAGTGGAGTTCCCCAGGGCTCGGTACTTGGCCCAGTCTTGTTCGCTGATGACACAAAACTGGGAGGAGTGGCTGATATGCCAGAAGGCTGCGCTGCCATTCAGCAGGACCTGGACAGGCTGGAGAGTTGGGTGGAGAGGAACCTCATGAAGTTCAACAAGGGCAAGTGTCAAGTGCTGCACCTGGGGAGGTCAAACCCCACACACCAGTACAGGCTGGGGGCTGACCTGCTGGAAAGCAGCTCTGCCGAGAGGCACCTGGGAGTCCTGGTGGATGACAAGCTGACCATGAGCCAGCAGTGTGCCCTTGTTGCCAAGAAGGCCAATGGTATCCTGGGGTGCATTAAGAGGAGTGTAGCCAGCAGGTCGAGGGAGGTTATCCTCCCCCTCTACTCTGCCCTGGTGAGACCCCAACCAGAGTACTGTGTCCAGTTCTGGGCTCCCCAGTTCAAGAAAGATGAGGAACTCCTAGAAAGAGTCCAGAGGAGAGCAAGTAGGATGATAAAGGGACTGGAGCATCTCCCCTGTGAGGAAAGGCTGAGAGAGTTGGGCTTGTTCAGCCTGAAGAAGAGAAGACTGAGAGGGGATCTAATCAACATGTACAAATATCTTAAGGGCAGAAGTCACGAGGATGGAAGCAGTCTGTTTGCAGTGGTGTCCAGCGACAGGACTAGGGGCAACGGATGCAAACTGAAACATAAGAGGTTTCAGTTGAATAGGAGGAAAAACTTCTTTACTCTGAGGGTGACAGAGCACTGGAACAGGCTGCCCAGGGAGGTTATGGAGTCTCCTTCTCTGGAGATATACAAAGCCCTCCTGGATGAAGTCCTGTGTAGCACTCTCTAGGAGAACCTGCTTTAGCAGGGGGGTTGGACTAGATGATCCCCCGAGGTCCCTTCCAACCCTTACAATTCTGTGATTCTGTGAAACCAAGCTGGAGTTTTTCCCAAGTAGAGCTGAAATCCAGGAGTGTTTTGTCACTTCTTTTATCAGCAGCCAACAGAAATTAATGTTAATGTTGACATTTGATAAAAAAAAATCAAAGAGCCATTACTTTACTCTGTCATGTTCTTCATTTCCAGTATGGGTATATGTAATTGTTTCAAGTAATTTAAAAACCTGTAAGGAAAAAAAAAAAAATCCAAATAGTCTAAAAGACATAGGCTTTATCTAAAAGCTGTGCCCATGACAAATATTCATATACAGTTCTTTCTCATCTATGCCAGTGTAAATCAACAAGAAAAGTTCAGTAGCCAAAGGAGTTATACTGATGCTTGGCTAAATCCAAAGAACTTCTCATGTCACTGTCTCACACACCTATTCTACATATCAGGTGAAGACAGGCAGCAGGCTTGGCATACATTTAAAATATACATGTTATTGCATTCATTGTGTATTACATTTTCATTGCAGTAGAGATAAGCCAGGAGCGTGAAACAATTTAATGCAAGTGTGTGATCAGTCAGGTTTGCAATAAAGTGAAGAAGGTGTTTCATTGTACTTTCTCATAGTAAATTTAATGCAAAAATCTATAAATAATATAAGAACTAAAGGGAATATACTGTACTTGATCTTAAAATTAAAAGATATTGCCACCACTATAGAACATTGTCAAAGGATAATGGTCTCCTGCTACCAAACACTGTAAACACTGAGGTGAAGCGAAGACATTTGTTTTCTAAGTTATTGATCTTATGACAAAATTCTATTACAATTACTTTATTTCTAATACAACAAATGATAGATGTATATTTAATAACTTTATGTGATGGATGTTGATGTCGTAAATTGACAGCAGCTTGCACTGCTATCATTACCCTACTATGTATGAATTGGCTACAACTCAAACAGCAGGTACATTGTGCCTTTCAGATGTTCAAAGACTGGTTTACCAACAGAAGCAGAGTTTTATCCCTATTATTATAACTTATTTTGACAATTAATAGGTGGGTTTTTTCCATTAGCTGAAACAATTGGGTTTTTTAATTAGTATGTCTGCCACAAGTTGAATGGCATAGATTAAGCAGCTACCTGATTTAAGGTACCTTCAATCCTTATAAGCTGTTCAAATAACTGAACACAGTGTGAGAGGGTGGGGAAAGCACAAAATGAAATGCACCTTTTTTGGACCAAATGAGCAGGCAATGAGAAGAGAAAGGAAAATAATCTCAGTAGACCCAAACTCAGCTCATTGGACATATCTTTTTGTACCAGCCAACAGGATGGCTGACAGGGAAGAAATTTACTTCTTCCCATTACTAGAGTACAGAAATATCAGAGAATGAACTGTGATTGGGAGAATAACAATTCCTATTTTTTTTTTCCTGTCTGAGGCTAGTGTGTAGTTTAACAGTGGAACAAAATATGCTCTCCATTATTTGTATAAGCTCAATGTAATTCTCACTGACTTCAGTGAGATTTTGCAATAATGGGGAAAAAAAAAGAATTTGGCTTTTTATGTCAAGTTTTTCATCAGTTATGCCTTTTTAATCCTGTAGACTACCATAAGATGGCATAGAATGTGATGGCGGAATGTTTGGTGACAATAATTTATAACAAAATATTTTCAAGGAAAATATTAAGCCATTTATAAAATACCTATTCCAATTTAAGCCAGAGAGATTCAGGACAGACAATGCTGAAACAGTATGATGAACTTTAAAATAATGAGAATTCTATTAAACACATTTTTGAGTTATTAATGGTACTTAAACCAGCATCCAATCTTCTCACAAGCACTAATTAATCTGTGCTCATGACATTCTGTAAAGATAAACTTTTACACACACTTAATAAAAGGAAATGAAGCTCAATCATTAATATCACTTAACTTTACTGATCTCAAGGTTATTATTAAGATGAAGCTGTCAATACAGAGATAAGTACCAGCAGTGGCACGACCATTGCAGTCACAGTTCAGTAACTTCAACATCTAGAATCCTTCTAGTGAACATTTCAGGTGTGCCACTATTTTGTGTAGCCTGAGTATCCTGGCATGCAGTTTCTGCCAAGCCTCATCATGGGAATCTCTTCCAAAAAGCTCCATGGGATACCCCATTCCGCACTTGGGCATTACCCAGGAAAGGAGAAACTAAGATGCAGTTCCTTGAGGTGGTTCACATAGACAGCTCTACACAGCTCCAAACTTCTAGAAGATTATTTAAGCATACACATCAAAAAGTGAGACAAGGCAACCTCTTTTCATCATGCTGATACTAATACTTGCTGAAGCAAGAACTGAAAAAGGCTGCCACTGGATTTTGAACTCACCAGCAGCTGCAATACAGCCTACTGGAAACCTTGGTTTTCTGTGGAAACTGAGATGAGCAGACACTGTAGCAGGCACCCCAAGTCTGTTCTGAGGAAGGCACAGTGCATCACTGCTCTTTACTGATGTCTGATTGATAATAATTCCTCAATAGCTTTTAAGTACTGTTTTACCTCATGGCTTTTAAGTGAGTATCTCTTGTACATCTCTGTAGCTACAAATAGTGGCAGTGTTCTAGTAAACAATCTCCTGAATCAAAAGAGAGAATGCTATTTTTTTTTTCTCTTCTGGTTTCTATGAGGAGCCTTTAGTGTTAGTTCTTAGTCCTTAAGGTGGACAGACATAGATCAGCTTTGTTGTTCTCTGTGGAAGCCTAATTACTTTTATGAAAGCTTCAGTTAATGGATAGCATTAAGAATCATAAGGAGAAGTAATCTTTTGGCTGATGTACGTAATGTATGGCGTGAATACAAGGTTTATTTCCTGTGTCTTACTGCTTGTAATTTGAATATGTTGAATGTTACAAGGGCACTTAAAGCCAGTGGGATCACCTCATCAAAAGAAATGTAAAAAAATAAAGGCAAATTCAAAGGGATCATCTTGCAGTCTTTCAGAATACAAAACTCCCACTGTGACTTCTGCAGGAGTTGTCTGTATTGAGTAGCTGGATGATCAGAGTCATAGATTTTGTTCTGACCTATAATCAGTTTTTCTTCAGCTGTAACAGTAGATGTTAAAAACTCAGTGTTTCCTGCCTTGCGTTATTTCCTGTACTTTTTATTTGCAGCATATCCTGTACTTAGAGTCAGAACTCCCACAATAAATGTAACTATTATGAGCAGTAAGTAGTTTCCACTTCTTCAGATAATACACATAAATATATTATTACATCTATAACCAAGAAAAATTGTTTTAATAGATTACTTTTAATTGAGTCTAGAATATTTGTTGCCATAATCATCTGGGAGCATTTGTAAATGCAGACTAGAAGATTGCATGCCAGAAAGATCCAATTGCCTGTGTAGTACTCTAATTTTCATGTACAAATAAGCTTTCTTAAACACAGAGAACATGCAGATAAATTTGGTTTATATGCAGAGAGCAGAGGATAGATCAAGTAAAATTTTATGCAGAGGGTTGTAAGTAAATGCACAGGAAGGAAGTTACTGTGAGACATGTGGTATGATATCTTACAATTAACTAAAAAAAAACAGGTTTAGGGTTCACAGGGGAAATGGAACTGTGGATCAGAAGCTGAGTGAGGTTGTGCAAAATGGCATTGATGGGAACGCTCTTAGCTTTCATGGATCTGAGGAGCTGGATCCACATGCTAACAAAGTGAATGAAATGACCACCATTGCATTCAGTGAATGTAGGGATAAGTGTCATGAGAAGGAGCAAAATCTTTTTCATTCACTCTAGCCCAGAAAGACCAGGTAGCCAGGCACAGACACCAGCTTGATCTTTAAAATCTAAAAATTTATGAGCAGCTCCATCCTGGAGGTACATTGAGCAACGCAATGGCAAGGATACTAAGATTTTAGAGGGAATGTTACCCTTGAATGACCATGCAGTTTTCTGTATTCAGTACTTCTCAGCCCATGCACCATTATCTTTTGCTATTGCCATTGTTCACCACAAGTAACAGAAGTTGCAGAATTTGTTATGGGAAGCCTATGTAAGGACACAAAAATAAATCCCTGTAAGTTGGCTTTGCATAATGGAGTTCTATTTCAAGTTACAAATGCAGCTGAGAAATGTATTTAACTAACCATCTATTGGCTGCTTGCCATTTTGGACCCAAAAATTCAGAAAGAACATCAAAACCATGTATTGGTATTGAGCATATTGACTTTTGATGAGGGGGAAAAAAAGTGAATACTGGAAAATCAAGACACTTCTATGATTTCTGTTTATAGTCTTTCACTTTTTTATGAATTGGCAAATACAATTTGCAGCGGGAGACAGCACTTTTTTTTTTTTTCCTTTTAAGGAAGGGTCTGAACCTTCAATCGAAAGAATAATTTTTATGTGCTTGCTCTCTGGATAAATTACTATTTCATTGTTTATAATATATGAAGTGAAGCAGTTCTGCTATGAAGAAACAGTAATTCAAAATTCCCTTTACCATGGTAGTGAGACAACTTTCTTGCGGGTTGAGAATCCCAAAACTTAAATGAACTCTTCAGCTGTAACAAGGACAAAAATTGACTTTTATTGTCTCATAGCTCTGGACAAGATCTTTAACTAACATCTTGTAGTATACCCTGGACACAGCCTGAGTTGTTGGACAAAAAGAGCACACCAACATAATAATTTATTCCTCCAACTCCGTGAATTCAATTTTCGGACAGGATCAGGGAAACCCAGTTTAGGAAAATTGAATTTACTGAATTCAACTGGAATTAGAAAGCAGTTTAAAGACTGTACACACAACAGCAACTTCTATACATATTTGGAGTCTGGCATTGGTAGACATTGTATGCCCTCTGCAATTTTGCTTCTTTTTGCTGAAATGTCAAAGACAGCTTTTTGAAAAGCCTATGACTTAAACACGATCATGAAAATAAACTCTCAAAGTATATTTCCTTTGCAGTTTCAGCTGAAAATAATATTCTTTTTTGTCTGTCCTTTGACGTTATACAGTGCTGCATATTACTAACCAGTTGTTAAGTTTTGGTTTTCTTTCCTCAAAAATGTGCATAGCTACATTTTGTCAAAGAGCTTGTATAAGCAACACAGTAATAATGAAATAAAAATGTGACCGCTCCAGTGAGAAAATAAAACCCCAAAACATTATATTTTTCTTTACCATGAAGAAAAAAGATTATTTCATTACAAAACAATATAAACCAGTGCATTTATTGCATGTATTCTACCTTTGTATAGTGCAAGTACATATAGTTATCCGAAATATCAATATTGAACAAGTTTGATTAATTTTCTTGTTAAACAAAGCATCAAAAAATAGCTCTTTTACTTCACAAGTATTAGATTAGTTTCTGAGGGAATTACCAAGGTGCTCATAATTTAAAGGTGAATTCAGAGTTTGCTGTGTATTAGTAGATGTATTCACTATACGTATGGGTTTGTTTTCTTGTTCTCTAGTGGAAATCTTTCTTCTCTTAGGCTGCATTTTGTTTTAATTAAAAAAAAAAAAAAAGTTGCTCAACATAGACTGCCCCAGAAAACAAATAAAATTGCAACCTTTGGTAATTCTTTATGTCCTTTGTGTCGTTTCATCTCCTTTGAAGTCTATTCAGTTCAAGTTTTGCTGCTGACAGTTAAAACATGGTACAGCTCTGATCAGAACAGATTACCAGTCAACCTTTCATATTCTGTTCCCCTTATTATCCTGATACTTGTCATCATGTTTTTCCCATATCCTTTTCACAGTTGCCTATTCTGTGCACAGCTACGCACGTTGTTACATCACTGTGCTTCATTCAGCAGCCCTGCTGTGATCGTTTGGCCCTCAAAGGGAAAATAATGGTACTAACATTTATGTCCATTTGGTTAAGCCATTTACCATTATGTTTTGTGGTTTATAGAAGAGATGAAAGCCAGTGGAAAATAGTATTAAGATGGAATAGACAAAATGTCCTTGCACTGTGACAGTCCTTCAAAGGAAGGCTACAAACCAGAAGGATTATTTTGTTGATTAGAACGTACTCCAAGTGTCATTGTATAACACCTCTAGTCACTAAGTACAGTACCTTAGACCCATCAAAGTGATAAAAATATCTTGTATTATAAGATTAGATAAAAGCACAGCAAGCAAAAAAGTACAGTATTTTATTAGGTTTATTAAGTTTACCTGTCTTAGAAGCTTTAAAAAAAAAAATCTTTTCATAAAGGCTTATTAGTCTTCAGTTCCCATTTTCCCTTTCATTATGAGGAACAATGTCTCTTTGGAGAAAGGCATGGAAGAATGATTGTTCCTGGTACTGCACTGATGCATCCCATCTCATAATACTTGGTCCAATACAGTGCATGCTATGGAGAAGGAAGAGGAGAGAAAACAAGGACTGTGTCTAAGTATGTGGGTAAGAAAAGGGCACCAGTGTGACTTATATTTACAAGCCTTAGAAAACACAATATTCTGTTTCTATAATGCAGGTATAAATACATGTTTGAATAAAATAAAACTACCTTAAAAGGAGCTATATTATAGAATAACTGAGAGAGAAAGTAGTCTCTACTTAACTGTCTCCTGGAAGTTAGTAAATAACTTCCCACAAAATTATGATCTGTTTTCTTTACCTATAAATGCTGGAAGTCTCTATGCTGTAAAAGATGGGATTAAAACAGAGGGTTACAGTAAGTACAGGTGTTTTCTTTTTCATGGATCTGTATTTGGGTCAACATCTCAAATTTAAAGGTATTAGGACTCTGTTGCATCAGGGGAAAACATGACCTCCAGCTGAAGTACAGTATAATAACGTTTCTCTAACTGGGGGTAGGGGGGTAGGAAAGATTTCTGTATCTTCACTCTGACAAAAATCAGATAGGTTTTGAGTTTAGAAAATGGCTTTATTTAAAAGTTTATAAAAGCTGCAGAGAACTATGCTGAGGAAAAAGAAGCCTCTGAGTTTCCAAAATCTGTATTTTTCATTCCTGCAATTTATAAGCTTTCTCTTCCAGAAGTAGTTATAAATTCTGACTTTCAGACAGTGCCCCAGAAAACAACAAAAAAAAACCAAACTAAAAGACCCACAAAGCAAGCAAGCAAGCAAATAAAGAAACAAAAAACCAAACAAATAACAAACATGTTTTAGTGCTTTCAATTATCTGCTTTGCTTTCTCTGTTCAGCCCTGTGTTTTTCCTGCTCAGTTGCTCAGTAACAAAATATCCATTCGTACTAAGTGCTAACAGGCTCACGCAGGCCTTCCAGTTTGGTTTGCCTGCTACAATTCACTGTCTCAAATATATGTGTAACTCTAGTTAACTCTCTACATTTGCAGAATAACTCGCTTTGTTACTTCACCACTATTTTATTACTTTAAGGTTGGGTTGTTGGGGGGTCTTGGGGGGTTTTGTTTGGGTTTTTGTTTGTTTGTTTGTTTTTTTCTGAAATACATTAAATATATATTATAATCCCATCTTTAAAAATCTAAATCACCGATGAGATGCTTTTACTTAGAAATCAGTTTTCTATGTGTGTTCCATGCACATATATTCATTACTAAAATAGATCAATTTGGGAAAAAAAAGTTTACTTAACCTCTGGAAGGTCTGAGTGACAGTGAAACTATTAACACTCTATTATTCAGAGTATGCTGTGATTCTTCTGTGGTGCACTGTAGCTCATGAAAGCATTGTAACAGTGGCTGGACCAGAGAACAGTTTTGTTGAAGAAGTGAGGAAATGACCAGGAAATTCCAAGACTCCCTTATTTTGTTTCAGACCCCTCCTGAGGAAAAATCTTTGATAGACTATTTCCTTTGCCAGTCTACATTTTAGGGGATAGCTCTTCTGATTAAACCTCCTTGTGTACAGGTAATTTCCTTTAGCTGTATACAGGAGCTAGGATTTATCCCTTTAAAGGAGTGAATGATTAAAGGCTTATGAATAAAAACTACTTGAAAATGTATCCCAAAGGTTTTCTTTTTTTTTTTATTGTGTTCCAAGCAGACAAATATTGGGTTTCAAACAGACAAATATTATTTTCTCATACCTAATATGCTAGTAAGTAATACAGCTAGTATGTTATATACCAGTTTTAAAATCTTTATGCTATAGAAATGATGGGAAAAGATACCATAAGAAAAAAGTTCCATGCTCCTCTCCTCTCCTCTCCTCTCCTCTCCTCTCCTCTCCTCTCCTCTCTTTTTTTTTTTTTTATAGAAGGTATAAAGCAAATTTCCCCCCCCCCAAAAAAAAACAAAAAACAAAACCAAAAGAATAAAGCTCTCTTTGAAGAATTCAGTTAATAATGCCAGTAACCATCCATTTTGCTTTTGCTTGAAATAATTGTGACAGAACTGGGTGTTTACAGCAATCTACTAAGTGCCATAGCTAAAACCTCTGAACATGCCCCTTGAAACAAAAAGAATACTATTTTTAACTGAGTTCAGTGGGCTTCAGGTCATGCTCACAGTCAACAGAAATTGTTGGCACTTTTTCCCAGCCTTGCCGGAATACTCAGCATGTAGCAGAAGTGAGTTCTAGCTTCCTGATTGGAAAATTAATGGAATAAATAATACCACAGTGTCATTTGCGATATTGAATACTTCAAGACAGGTAAAGCCAAAATTTACTTAGAGTGCAAAGTTCCAGGAGTCATGCATTTAATTTGCTTCTTTATTTTTTCTTTTTTTTTTTCCCCCTTGCATCCATCTTGCTAGTTAGTAAAGAGTTAATGTTAACTACAGAAAAGAGTTTAATATTCATAGGTTTGCTAGTAAGACCACTGGTCTCCAACATGTTCTGTGTGGCACACCATGAAGTGTGCTATCCATTCAGAAAAATCCTGTAATTTGGGTCAGATGTGTGGCATCTCATAAACATGCCTTCCTGCCATGCAGTCTCCATGGAAAAATTTTCATTCAAACAAAGCACCTGCTTAATCAATAAGATTAAGTTTGGATGGGGCTTTGAGGAATCTGGTCTAGTGGAAGGTGTTTCTGACCATGGCAGGGGAGCTGGAACTAGATTAGCTTTAAATTCCCTTCCAATCCAAACCATTCTATGATTCTATGACTCTATGATCCTATGATTCTATCAAAGTAAATGCTAAAATAAGTTAAAAGCTAAAATAAGTATTGTGAAGAGTTGCAGTAAGATATAAAAGTAAAATAAATGCATGTACTTTTCCCATCTTTGAAGGATAACTCTGTAGGCAATAACAACTTCAGTATTTGTCAATCTGCCAAAACCACTTCTAGCTTTCTTGACATCTTTTTCTAGGGCTTTATTTCTTCATAGAATCAATGAATGTGGTATTACACACTGTGTGTCTTATGGGTTAGTTTAAAAAAGTGTTCACTCCTTTGCATAGTTTAGAGAATATGAACTTGAGAAGAGTTGCCTCTCAACACTGAAGTGTCATTGAATATTCAAAATCATAGAATCATAGAATTTAGGATAGCAAAGACCCTTGAGATCATCTAGTCCATCTGTAAACCTAACACTGCCAGGTCCACCACTAAACCATGCCCCTAAGCACTACATCTACATGTCTTCTAAACACCTACAGGGATGGCAAATCAACCACTTCCCTGGGAAGCCTGTTCCAGTGCTTGATAACCCTTTCAGTGAAGAATTTTTTCCTAATATTCAACCTAAACCTCCTCTGGTGTAACTTGAGGTCATTTCCTCTTGTCCTGCCCTTTGTTACTTGGACAAAAACCAGAAAGCCACCTTTTGGGTAGTTGTAGAGAGCGATAAGGCTCCCCCTGAGCCTCCTCTTCTCCATGCTAAACAACGCCAGTTCCCTCATCTGCTCCTCGTAAGACTTGTGCTCCAGACCCCTCACCAGCTTTGCTGCTCTTCTTTGGACATGCTCCAGCACCTCAATGTCTTTTTTGTAATGAGGGGCCCCAAACTGAACACAGTATTCAAGGTCCTGAATGAATTAATTTTGAATCATGAACCCTCCTCGCAGAATACTGCCTATGAAGATAAATATTTTACAAACGGTATCTTTGGAATTTGACCTACCAAATATAATGCTAACATCAGGAAAGGGATCTCTTCTACAGGCTTTGCTTCTCATGAGAAGTCTTTTTCTATTTTTTTTTTTGTCACTAATAATTCCTAGTGAGACATTTTGCCCTTGGCCTCCACCATAACTGATTAAAGGTAATCAGCAAGAAGTACCAAAACCCACATATATGTGACTGTACTCAGTGAAGATGGTAATATGACATTACTATCATTAGTGCAAACTGGCCTTGTATGATATTGAAAATGATCATTTCTCTCAACCTCCTTTCTACTTAAGTCACCCAATACAGTCTTTAGCTTCCCTAACATTATTATATGGAATACAAGAAAGCCAAATATTTTAAAATGGGTAATTATTTACACATTTTAATAAATTGCTTTTCCCTAAGAATAAATAGGGACTAATTGTGATATAGAGATGTACTGTGTTGACCTTGCCTGGTTGCCAAAAGCACATGAAGCCACTCTCTCACTTGCCCTCAAGGAACAAAATAAGATAAAAAACTCGTGGGTTGAGATAAAGATTGGGAGATCACATGCCAATTACCATCAGTGGCAAAACAGACTCAAAACAGTTGAAGATAATTATTTGATTTATTACCACCTGAAATGGTGAGAAACAAAAACAATTTAAAACAACACCTTCTCCCACTTCCCTTTTTTTCCCAGGCTCAACTTTACTCCCAACACCTCCAATTTTCATTCGCAATTCCTCTTCCCCCTGTCCCCACAAAGAGGTGCAAGGAGCATGGTGAATGGAGGGCTGTGGTCACTTCATAACTGTGGTCAGTTCTCTCTGCCTCATCTTCCCCCTCACACTTTTCCCCTGCTCCAGAACAGGTACTTCCCAAGGGCCATAGTTCTTTGAAGAAATATGTACCTTCTCCAGTGTGTTTAATACCAAGTCTAATGTTATGGGCTGTATTAGGCAAAGTGTTGCCAGCAGGTTGAGGGAGGTCATCCTTCCCCTCTGCTAGGCACTGGTGATGTCACACGTGGAGTACTGTGTCCAGTCCTGGGCTCCTCAGTACAAGAGAGACATGGACACCCTGGAGAGGGTCCAATGAAGGGCCACATGGATGATTAAGGGTCTGGAGCAGCTCACATATGAGGAAAGGCTGAGAGAGCTGGGACTGTTCAACCTAGAGAAAAGGAAGTTCAGCAAGAATCTCATAAATGCATATAAATACCTGCAGGAAGGGTGCAAAAAGGACAGTGCCAGGCTCTTGTCAGTGATGCCTAGCGACAGGACCAGAGGCAATGGGCACAAACTGAAACACAGGAGTATCTGTCTGAATGTCAGGAAACACTTTTCCTGTGAGGGTGACTGAAGACTGGCACAGGTTTCTCAGGGAGTTTGTGGAATCTCACACCTTGGAGCTATTCAAAAACCGTCTGGACATTGTCCTGCACAACCAACTATAGGTGGCCCTGCTTGAACAGGGGGGTTGGACCAGATGATTTCCAGAGGTGTCTCCCAAATTCAACCATTCTGTGTTTCTGTGAAAGTACCCAATCTACTTTGTTCCCTACAGACAGTTCTGAAGCCATCGGTTATTTTTACCTGTGTGATTTTAGTGTTCAGCTTTTGGTGCCCCACCTAGGACACATTTTCACAAATAGGACCTTGGTGTCTCAAGCTGGTTATATAGAACTGAAGCATCAAAAATGACTTATTATGTTGAACTGTAAAACCTGATATTACTGAATTAGAAGATGTCTGCCCCAATGAAAAAGATCTTCCGGAGGGAAATGGCTGTTGGTGAGAAATCTTTGAAGTGAAAACCTCCCCCCATCTACGTAAGATTTGAAATAATTTACCCACTTCAGTGAAAACTCTAATTATATAGTATGAATTCCTACATCAAAAAGCCAAGCAATTAATCAAGCCTATTACTAACTCTTCAAGCCACCCCAGCTGTATGTGAAGGAGGTGTGAAAAATTAAAGTTCAGTAATCTAAAAAAATACTCCAGCTTTATTCCTTCCTTTGTTGGCTGGGAGTGGTTGTGGAGGATTCACAGTAGTATTCACTCTGTGGGTGATTTTTGAGATGGGCTTTTCTGATCTAAACCCAAATTGTATTCTAAAATTAAAACACAGGTTGGATTTGGCATTTTCTGTGCCAAGAATTTTCTGAATCAGACATACCAAGTAAGCTCCAGTGATTTTCTGAGTCACTTATGTTTTTAGTATTTTTTATAATTAAAGCTTTTGAGAGACTCTGTTCTAAGCAGCTGCACTAGACTAACTAGCAGGTGCTCATGCCTCCACTTGAATTAGTTTCTATCCTACTGTGATAGCTATCTGGGCTGGAGCAAAAATAGCATCTGTGAGTGAGCACAGGACAGATCATGATCTTTTATGATTCCTCTACCAAAGACTGTCTAATCTCATTTCAATCAATACATCAGTTTGTATAGTAAGAAAAGAAGAAACCAAAGATGTCTGAGAATATGCACACATACTTGGGGGAACTAGGTGGTTGTGGTGGTGTGTTCCCCCCTCGTCTCTGACTCCCCCTCCCTTCATCTCTTTCACAGAATCATAGAATGTTTTGGGTTGGAAGGGACCACTAGAGGTCATCGAGTCCAACCCCCCTGCAGTCAGCAGGGATACTGCTAACTAGATCAGGCTGCTCAGAGCCCCATCCAACCTGGCCTTGAATGTTTCCAGGGATGGGGCCTCCACTACCTCTCTGGCCAACCCATTCCAGTGTTTTACCACTCTCATTGTAAAGAATTTTTTCCTTATATCTAGTCTAAATGTACCCTGTTTTAGTTTAAAACCATTACCCCTTGTCCTAACACAGCTGGCCATACTAAAAAGATTTTCCCCATCTTTCCTATAGGCCCCCTTTAGGTATTGAAAGGCCGTAATCAGGTCTCCCCACAGCCTTCTTCAGGCTGAACAAGCCCAACTCTCTCAGCCTGTCCTCATAGGAGAGGTGCTCCAGCCCTTGGATCATTTTAGTAGCCCTCCTCTAGACCTGCTCCAACAGTTCCATGTCCTTCTTGTGCTGAGGGCTCCAGAGCTGAACGCAGTACTTCAGGAGAGGTCTCACCAGAGCTGAGTAGAGGGGCAGAATCACCTCCCTCGACCTGCTGGCCACACTCCTCCTGATGCAGCCCAGAGTACGGTTGGCCTTCTGGGCTGCCAGCGCACATTGCTGGCTCATGTCCAGCTTTTCATCCACCAGCACCCCCAAGTCCCTCTCGGCAGGGCTGCTCTCGACTCTTTCTTCCCCCAGCCTGTATTGATACTGGGGGTTACCCCGTCCCAGGTGCAGGACCTTGCACTTGGCCTTGTTGAACCTCATGAGGTTCACACAGGCCCACCTCTCCAGCCTCTCCAGGTCTCTCTGGATGACATCCCGTCCTTCTGGTGTGTCTACCGCACCACTCAGTTTGGTATCATCTGCAAACATGCTGAGGGTGCACTTGATCTTGCTGTCTAAGTCATTGATGAAGATGTTAAACAGCACCGGTCCCAGTACGGACCCCTGAGGGACACCACTCGTCACCGGTCCCCATCCAGACATCGAGCCATTGACCACTACCCTCTAGATGCAACCATCCAGCCAGTTCCTTATCCACCGAACAGTCCAGCCATCAAATCCATAGCTCTCCAATTTAGAGAGAAGGATGTTGTGGGGGACCGTGTCAAAGGCTTTGCAGAAGTCCAGATAGATGACATCCATTGGTTTTCCTTTGTCCACCGTTGTCATCACACCATCATAGAAAGTCACTAGGTTCGTCAGGCAGGACTTGCCCTTGGTGAAGCCATGCTGGCTATCTCGAATTATCTCCCTGGCCTCCATGTGCCTTAGCATAGCTTCTAGGAGGATGTGTTCCATGATCTTCCCAGGCACAGAGGTGAGGTTGACAGGTCAGTAGTTCCCGGGGTCCTCCTTTCTACCCTTTTTGAAAATGGGCACAATGTTGCCCTTCTTCCAGTCACCCGGGACTTCACCTATCTGCCATGACTTTTCAAATATCATGGAGAGTGGCTTGGTGACTACATCGGCCAATTCCCTCAGGACTCTGGTAGGCATCTCATCAGGTCCCATGGACTTATGTGCAGGTTCCTCAGGTGGTCATGAACCTGATCTTCTCTCACAGCAGGAGGGGTTTTACCCTCCTGGTCCCCCTCATGACATCCATCAACTCAGGAGGGGTGAGGAGAGAGGTTGCCAGTGAAGACCGAAGCAAAAAAGTTGTTGAGTACCTCAGCCTTCTCCTTATCTGCTGTTACCAGCTTGCCAGTCTCACTCATCAGCAGGGGTACACTTTCTTTAACCATCCTTTTCCGGTTGATATTCCTGTAGAAACCTTTCTTATTATTCTTTGCATCCCTAGCCAAGTTTAGGTCCAGCTGCGCCTTGGCCTTCCTGACTCCATTCCTACACAACTGGACCATGTCCCTACAGTCTTCCCAGGATGCCTGTCCCTGCTTCCACTGCCTGTGCAGTTCCCTCTTCCTCCTTAGTTTGACCAGCATCTCCTGTCTCAGCCATGCGGGTCTCTTCCCTTCTTTGCCTGATTCCTTATACCTAGGGATGGAGAGCTCTTGTGCCAGCTCTGTTCTGTTCCCCTGTCCCTGAGGACCATTTCCCAGGGAGTCCTTCTGACTATCTCCTTGAGGAGCTGGAAGTTTGCTTTTCTGAAATTCAGGGTCCTGACTATACTCTGTTTTTGCCATTTCCCTCAGGAGCGTGAGCTCTACCAACACATGATCACTGCAGCCCAGGCTGCCTCCAATCTTGACATCTCCGACGAGCTCACTTGCATTGGTGACCACCAGGTCCAGTATCGCATCCCCTCGGGTAGGGCTGTCTATTACCTGGCTTAAGAAGTTGTCCTCAATGCATTCGAGAAACCTGCTGGATTGCCTACATCTTGCCGTGTTGGTTTTCCAGCTTCCTTTCAAGGGATAACCACCTGTGGCGGTGGTGATAGATGTGTCTGGTCCTGAAGGATGCACCCACTGGATGTGGGGAAAGTCAGATAACAATAAAATAGCCAAGGGCTATTGTGGAATGTGCCCACCTAAGCACAGTGGTCAGGATGCAAATATGACTATGAGCCAATTATCTTACCCCCATAAATACTGAGCGGCCAAGGGCCCTTTGAGCTCTCCTGAACGGCAGCGGGCTGCACGCCAGGATCTCCCCTTGAGCAGGGATGCCTCTCAAGGTTACTCCTCGAGGTTGAGAGATTCCTTACCACGATAGATTCTCGGTAAGTGACTAACAGCATGCTAACTTGGAAATCTTAGCTAAGTGACATAAAGGATTGATGGCACATATATAATCCTTTAGACATAAACTGTTGACCAAGTCTGGGACTAGACTAGCCGCACCTAGACTCCTCTCTGAGGGAGTTTAGAAAGCAAGGGGATCTTTTCTGAATCTCATGACTCAACAGGAAGGTCTCCTTGACAGTTTTTTCTGACCCTGTCCTCTGTGCAGTAAATAACTAAGTGTAACTTGCCATCAAACCTTATAAATTATTGTCGCATTTATCACTGACCTTTGTTAACTCACTGTTTTACACCAATAAACTATATTATTTTTGCCTCCTTCTTAATCCATCTGTGACAGTGGTTTATCTTAAAATGGAAGAAAGGAAGAAATTTTTTACAATAAGGGCGGGGAAACACTGGAACAGGTTGCCCAGAGAGGTAGTGGAGGCCCCATCCCTAGAAACATTCAAGGTCAGGTTGGACAGGGCTCTGAGCAACCTGATCTAGCTTAAGATGTCTCTGCTCACTGCAGGGGGGTTGGGCTAGATGATTTGTACGGGTCCCTTCCAACCTACAGCATTCTATGATTCTATGATTCTATGAACTGTCCTGTTGTTTCTGTTGAAGTATATACAGACATAAAGTTCTGTGGTCTTAACTTACCATTATAGTGTGAAAGTTTTTTATAGTTATTAAATACAAATAAGTCTTAAGGAAGACTATGAAAGAGAAAAAGCTGTTGGGGGCGAAGAAAAAGGGTATTTCAGGTGTGAATAACAGTTTTGGAAAATACCTCAAAGATTTGAGGAAAAGTAGATAAGATAGTGTCCAGGTTTCAGCTGGGATAGAGTTAATTTTCTTCCTAGTATCTGGCATAGTTTTGTGTTTTGGATTTACTGTGAGAATAACATTGATAACACACTGATGTTTTAGTTGTTGAGTAGTGTTTATATTAATATACAACAGCTTTGTAATTATTGTGCTATTACTGATCCTTCAGTGGCCCTTTTTTGCTTGCTGTTTACTAAAAAATACAAGACGTGCCTGTGTCCTGGTTTTGGCTGGGATAAAGTTAATTTTCTTCCTAGTATCTGGTAGAGTGCTGTGATTTGGATTTACTATGAGAAGGATGTCGATAACACACTGTTGTTTTAGTTGTTGCTGAGTAGTGCCTAGACTAGTCAAGGACTTTTCATCTTCCAGCGCTCTGGCAGGTGCACAAGAACCTGGGAGGGGGCACATCCAGGACAGCTGACCCAAACTGGCTAAAGGGGTATTCCAGACCATATGGTGTCATGCTCAGTATGTATACTGGGGGGATTTGCCCTGTGGGGAGCAATCACTGCTCAGGGACTGGCAGGGCATCAGTTGGTGGGTGGTGAACAGTTGCATGACTTGTTTCTTCCTGGATTTTGTTTCTCTCTCTCTTTCTTGTTATTTTCATTTTCCTTTCATTATTATTATTATTATTATTATTATTATTATTATTATTATTATTATTATTATTATTATTATTA
>JADKXX010001783.1:0-149307 GCA_017310255.1 Butorides virescens
TATTATTATTATTATTATTATTATTATTATTATTATTATTATTATTAATTTCAAGTATTATTAATCTGTTCTTATCTCAACCCATGAGGTTTTTTACTTTTGCTCTTCCGATTCTGTCCCCCATCCCACTGAGGAGGATGAACTAGCAGCTGTGTGTTGCTTAATTGCCAGCTGCAGCTAAACCACAACAGGTAGCAATAGAAACAAAATCCTGAAATACAAGAATCAAACAATGTGTCAATGGCCATGGTAATGAACTGAGGACAAACATTTGAGCAACAGGAATGGTTGAAACAGAGAGGTGAGCGGAAAACATAAAGGGCAAAGAGCACTATGGAGTGTATTATGTAAGAAAGAATATAAAAGGTACAGCACTGGTTATCAGAGTGGGTATGACAAATAAAGGGTGAGGTGATGGGAGAAACAGATTTTTAAAGAATATTTATACAGAAGTTAAGGAAACAAAGTACTAAGAGCAAAGGTGAGAGATGAAGAGATAGAACACTACAATCATAAGATTGCATATGAGAGAAAAAAATAAGTGAAACCGATGAAAGTTAAGGCAAAAGTTCAGGAGGAAGGACAGTAAACACAGAAACAAAAGGGAATGAGAACCACATGAGGTTATGAATGTGAAAAAAATAAGACATGATTCTTTTCAATAAAATAGAAAAAATAGGATTATAAAATACAAAGGTGCTTAATATAACCTCTACACCATCTGTTACTGCATTTAGGACATTCACCTTTCCATCCAGTAAGAGAGTCTCTGATCATCCCTTTTGCTTGAAGTCTCTTACCCCAAGCAATCAGATAACATTGGATAGTTAGGATCTGGTAAAACTGTTCCTCATAATTGTCTCTGATTTCTGTTTTGTCTTTCTCAACAAATTGATTGACCTAGTTTGTAAAGAGGAATTTGGCACAGCTGTCTGAGCTTTTTATTCTCTCTTTCCTCAATCAAATTGTCTCTTTCCCTCTCCTACTCATGAAACTGCTGATCATCCAAGCCTTTGTCTAAGCACAAACACTTTATACTTTCTTCTGGGTTAGTTCTTCTCCCATTCCCCTAGCCCTGGACAACTCCCTTCTTTACAGAAGAAGATCCCATAATCATTGCTAGTCTTTTTGCAACTTACTATATTAAAAAAAAGTTTTCCATACACCCAATATCTCACAGACTCTTCTGATTCATCTTTCCCTCATGTTTTAGGCAATTTCATAATAAATAGACTAATTAGAGCAAACCAAAAGAACCAGCCCAGTGTTCAAACATCAGGCCATTCATCACTGCTGATGGAAGCTTCTTCAAACAGTTTTTAAAGACCCCCACTGAGAAAAACACCATAACTTCCACAGGTACATTCAGACTAAATTTAGCATCTGAACATGAAAGTAAATACACTGAAGAACTGTATTTTAGGATTGTCTGCCCTCAGCAGTTTTAGAGAACTCTGCTACTTGTTGCAATAGTGATTTTGGTATGTTAAATTTTAGATGCCAAATTTGCAACCTTTAATGGTTTCAAAGTTTTAGGAAATATATACACAGCACAATGAAAAATTAAGTCTCCCTTAAAACATCTGAATTCTGGTAGAAAGAACTGAAACATTCAAAATTGTCAATAGTCTTGAATTACTAATATTGACAGTATTGAAAATATATCTTCCAGTAAATAAAAAAAAAAATCTTCCTGGAGAAAATGGTTGTTGATGGCAAAGCTTTGGCCACTAGAATAATTTATCCATTCAGTGAAAACTCTAATTATTAATTATACAGCACACATACATTAGAGAACCACACAATTAACCAAGCCAGTTTCTATAACCTCAGGTTGTTCCAGCTGCATGTGAAGGACGAGTATCACTATTTTTAACATTACAAAGTTTGTGTCTAACCAAACTCTGTCTTGCAGCAATTTCAGCCTTTATCTGCTTTTCTTAAATCCCACACTTGAAAAACAGATTATTGCCTTCTTCCCCATGTCAGCTTTCTATGAACACGAATATGGTTTATCATGTCCTTCCTTAGTTTTCTAGGGAAAATTATGCCAGTTCTTTCCATCTTTTCTTGTACTTCATATTTATTAGATCATTCCTATACTTTCTTTTGGGATTGTCCTCTCTTCATATCTTTCTTAAAATGTAATGCTCGAAATGTTAGACGTTTTACTCCTCATGTCTTACGTGATAAAACACTGTTCATACATCCTAATAGATGCCTTAGAATGTTTGCCTCTTTCTGTTAATTACCTAATCAATAGTCTAGTATTTGAATAGATAATTATTCTGTCTAATCTTATGAAAATGCACATGTGCCTACTTAATTTTATCCCTATTTTCCAGTCCATTTCTCCAATTTAAGAAAATAATTTGAAATTTGAATCCTGTCTTTCAGCATCTTAACTGTCCATCCCTGTTTCATGTCATCTGCAATAATAATAATGTTCTTTATTTCATCAAACAGGTCATTATTGAAACATTGGATGCTCTAGTTTGATGTTTGATAGGGTATCATTATTTATCATTATTTTGAAACTAGGGAGGGAATTCTTTATTACTATTGCTCTACAGACTTTCATGCCAAACTACTTCAGACAAAGTACACAGACAAAGCATACACTTGATGTGGATTTACAAATTGGAAAAGGTTAGATACATATCTGAAAGTTACGAAGTTTCCTCCTGTCACCTGAAGCAATTGATGTTCTTCAAAGACCGTAAAGCATGTAGTAACATAATAAGTTTTCAATATTTGGGGAGGGGGGGGGAAGTAGAGAGAATATATAATGATAATACTATAACAGATAGTAGTTAGCTAAATAAGAGCTTGTGTTACAAGTCTGTTACTCTGAACAGTTTGAAACTGTGACTAGTAAATTCCTAAAGCATTTTCTATATCTAATGCTTTGTTTTACTTTTTGCTTTACTTTTTGCTTTACTTTTTTGCTTTACTAGAACAATAAAAAAGAAAAGAAGTAAAATTTAAATAATTGAAGAAAAATCCTTTGGGTGAGGCAGATTAAGAAAAGAAAGGAGCTGACAGTTTCCCTTATACTCATGGAATCTACATGTGGGACATTTCCCAGCAGTCTTTTTCTCTAATAGAAATATGTGGGTGCTTCAACCAACAGATTCTTGGTCTCCTCTTGGTCTGTGAGAAATTAGTTTTGTCACATGTAATTTGACACTGCATGTGCTTTACTCTATTCTTAGGCATCTCTTAGACTGCTATTCATATCACCTAATAGTATATACCTATAAAGTCCCGTATATGTCTCAATTAGTTACCCTAAGATCTATATTCAGTCAATGGAAAGAAACAGATGTTTATGGAGTGAATCATAAAACTATTTTGATGTCTACCTTAGGACATTCTGATTAACTTATTTTCTTTGACTGCAAAAGGAGTCTCTATGATTAGTTCTATATCACAGATGTCTGCACTTCTTCAGTTGAAACCCTTTCCTCTACTTTTTAATCAAGTTTCTTATTTTCAACCCCTCTCTCCCTCTTTCTCTCTCTCTCCCCACTCTTATCTATATTCTACCCTCATAAATTCCGTAATGTATCACCTATGATGGAGAAGTTCCTTTTGTTGGCAGTTACAGAATTTAAACAACTCTTACTAATTTTATGATGATCACTTACACATCACTGGCTTGTGTTAGATGTAGCAACTAGATTGTAACAATATGAATAAGAAGTGTCATATATTTATTTTTTCCCTCTGGGCATGCTGTTTACAGTGTCTTTTAAAAATGAAATAATCTAAGAGACATTTTACAATTATTAGATAAAAATTTCAAAATAATAAAGAAAAACCAGCCCCACCCAGAATGTGCCAGCAGGAAGGTGTAGTTCTGGAAATATAAAGTTTAATTTATCTTTTGTTGCTAAATCATGTGGAAAGATTCATGCAGGAAAGACAACTAGTTTTTCAAACCTTTTCAATATGCAGACCAGGCATATTTTGCACTGCAGACATAGCTTACTCTAAGCTAATTAAAGTCTATTGAAAATGGGCTTGTTTAAAAAAAAATAATGCTAATTACAGTTTGTGGCCCCTTAAAATCAGTCCAGAGACCATGCTCTGAAGAAATTACTAACAGCAGTAGTTGGGTGCTTCAGCAATATACTGTCAAGGAAATGCTGTTCACTGTGTCCCCCAAAATGACAAAGCCTGAGGTAAACTGATCACAAGGAATGTAATGTTGAAATGCACATAGTCTAGAGGAAGAGAGGTTATAAAGAAAATGTAAATGAAAATAGTTGCAGTTTCCCTTATCAGCAAGAAAATGTTATAAATATATCTTCTTCAGTGTAATTGATCAAAGTTCAGCATTCACTCAAGATTTGAGAAGTGTCTAAACTTATGCAAAATCTTAACATACTCATAGCTCCAAACATATCTGAAATACAAGTTCAAGATGTGTTTCAGGTGTACAGCTCCTATTTCAAACATGAGTGGCTGGTTACTCAGTTTCATTCATTGCAAGCCAGCTGTCAGAAAGAGAGATTGTTGAAGTCAGTTCAGAAATATCTTAGTTCTCTCAGCCAGATTGAATGTCAGCTGTTTTCCAAAGCAATAAAATTAATAAAAATGAATCTGTAGTAGAGGCAAGCAATGCAGTAAGCTGGGATGTGTTCTTGTTCACTAATCACTCAGTGTCAGAGACAAATAAAGGTCGGCTTCATTGGGTGCTTGCATTCCAGCTGATCACCCTTGCGTAACCTGTACTTACCTAGCTTGCTTGATTGGTTCCCAAAAGCTCATTAGAAAACTTTGTGCAGCATAAAATTCCCAACAGGTTAGTTCTTGGTAAAGCTAGCCATAATAAATTAACAATAAACACTGTTTTGATTTGAACTTAATTTCATTCAATTATTAAATTAAATTAAATTAAATTATTAAATTTAATGTCAGTCTAGCATCTGAAGGAAATAGCAATGTTCACATTATTCTGGAATTTGTTTATGTTGCCAGGTGTGTTGTGTGAAAGATTAATGTCATTTTCATCCTTTGTCTGAAATACCACTAGTTCTGACTGTACTATTTCTTTTCTTGGATGTATCAGTCAAAAAAAGTAGTTTTGGAAGTACTTTCATAAAATGTTTCTGTTAGACCCCTTCAAATTTCTTTTGTTTCCAGATTTCTTGTAAAAATTATGATTGCTTCTGATACCTTAGTAATCTTGTTTTTTTCTTTTGGGGACAACTGGATTGGACACAAGTTTCCTTATATTTCTTCCCTGGTTTTTGAATCACACGTTTTTGGCAGCTGTAGTTTACTATTTTATATCTGTAGATTTGTTTTGTTAATTTATCTTCCTTTTACGTTATTTCAGTGTCCCATACTTTACATTTTTGTTTCTTTTGCCCTGTGGTTTGGTTGGTTTGGTTTTGGTTTTTTTTTTTTTTGTTCAGCTGTTTAGTGTCTCTGGTCATGCTCTTCTACTATCTTTTCCCCATATTTGGCATCAGCCATCACCTCCTGAACATCTCCCCTTTGAAAGCAGAAGAAAATATTAACAAACGTATTTAAAACATTTGGGGTTTGTTTACAAGCTGACAATTCTGTCAAAAATCTGCCAATTCTGACAATTTTTCCTTCAATGGCCAAGAACTATATGCATTCTAGTAGTTTGTACACAGTGATTTCCAGAGCAATATTCTCATTCTAACCTTACACAGAGGACCTGCGGCATGATTATGAAATGGGAGTTATTTAACCTTCTTCACAACTCTTCTAGAATTCCATATTTCTCAGTTTTTGGAAGACCTATTCAGACAGTTCTTCAGGTGTGACATTACATGGTTCTTTGCAGTGAATGTGCTCTTGATTAGACATAGGATATGAAACATTTTCATTTCAATAAAATTTCTTTTAATATGAAAAGTCATCCAATACTGTCACATTATAAGCTGCACACATACATTTACTCATATGTATAATTCATATATTCCTTTAATGAAATTAAGCTCATAATTGTCAGTTCTGATTTTTTCCTTTTTTTTGTTCTTTTATTACCCTCCCTATTTATCTAACACTGGTGGTTCACAGACTTATTTTTGCCTTGGATTTCCACCTTAAAAGTAAAAATGTTTTATTTACTTTCTGGTCAGCAACACATTCATCTTCTGACTGGAGTATTGCTCTTTGTTCTAATGAAAAATTCCTCTAAGCTAATTGGACTGCTCTGTTATGAGATTTCTGGTCTTAGCAAATGTCTCAAAATAATCTAATAAATTCTTATGCTTATATTGTGTTTTGCAATGCTTGTATTTTATTTCTAAATAATTAGTATTATCATGTTTAGGGTGATTGTGTCAGTATCTGTCATTTCTTAGTATTTGTGAGCTCCTTTGTGGACTTTGCTTGGTCAACTGTCTCTCTCACATTGCTTTCTCTCTGATTTCAGATTAATGCATCTTATCAAAGCTGGACTGC
Organism: Butorides virescens; assembly: GCA_017310255.1. Classification (NCBI taxonomy): domain Eukaryota; kingdom Metazoa; phylum Chordata; class Aves; order Pelecaniformes; family Ardeidae; genus Butorides; species Butorides virescens. Next base: position 6,451 of record JADKXX010001783.1, read on the forward strand.
AACTTTTAGGTTAGAATGGGTAATGTCTTCTGTTTGGGAAATTGTAATTGCCCTCCATAACACCTTTCTCCCTCTCTCACTGAATTTATCTATCATAGATAGATTCATAGCTTGGTCTCAAATTTTGAAAGAGATGCAAATTGCATTTTTAAGCAAATATTTTTTCTGTGAGTTTAATAATATTATTATTAGTGTTACCTTTACAATACATTCTTGTTGTTGTCTCTGTCCACTGCTGACATCTATTGCATAAAATGTCAGAGTCCTCTTTATTTCTGGAGTTTCAAAACTATTGGAGATTGTAGTTGCCCTAGATTTTCAATAAAGCTGTTTTCCTAATTCCTCTTCTATAACTGCACTCCAAATCAAGGAATAACAGAGCACTGGTTCAGTTATTGTTTGACTTCTACTTTATTGTTACTGAAAAATCTTAGCTATTGCAGAACAGAAAACACCTTTCCATCTTGCTTGTGCTTGAGGTGAGAATATCAAAAAGGTGCCACAAATCTTTTCACTGTTTTTTATTTCATTTGAATGTTGGTCTGATGCTGATGGGTTAAAAACTTTCAAATGAGCCATTATTTTACACACATGCAACATGCTACTATCACATAGAAGATAATTTTAAGGAATTCACATGAATACTACTCTCAAATATGTGATTTTTTAATTTATATTTACAAGCAATCTTTGTATTGTAATTAACAACAAAGCGATTTTTTTTGGTGGTTTTTTTTTATATGTAAAACCAAACTAAACCCCATCCATTTAACACCTCTCCTTTCCAAACAATGTTCTATTCCAGTTTCCATGATTGCTTTGTTTATGAAAGAAGTTTGTAAATTTGAGGTAAAGAATCAAAGTCCTCTCAGGCCTCCAGCTGCTGAAGATCAAAAACACAGACTGAGGGGGAAAAAAAGGAGAGAGACTCTCAAATGAAATGAAAGAAGAGACATAACTTGCGGGACATAGAATGTAAAGCATTGGTATATCTAGTAAATTCCATTTTCTTTATTTTTGCTCTTAATTTTCAGTATTTTTTCATTGCTGATATCCTATGTATTTGAAATCTCACATTTTTTTATTAAGTATATCAGTCCTATCTCTCTGAACTTTCTTTATTCTTGTTTCTCTTTTTTTTTTTTTTTTTTTACAGTGAAGAAAAAAAGCTATAGAGACGGCTGAAAGCTGAACTGAGTAATTTTGGAAGGGGGAGGTAATAATGAATTAATCAGAATATGAGAGTTCAAGTGCTCTATAACATGAAAGGTTCATCTCACATTCATCAGTCACTTCTGAATCTCTCTCTTCCTAAAATGGACAGTCTTAAAAGTTTGAACATTTCATTATATTATTGCCAAATAGAAATGAAGTCATGTTCATGTTGAAATATTCTAAATAAATTACAATTATGCTTATTTTAATAAGTATACAAAAATAGAGCTTTTAGTTTAATCAGAAGAGTATTTTAGCAATTTTTATTTTATCAGAAAAAAAAAAGACAAATTTGCTTTGGGCCAAACTGAAACAAATCCAGTTGGTTTAGTTATTGTTCAATCAGGAAAACAAATTAATGCATCCCAGCACAAGTTCAAGTGTTTAAGGCCTTTTAAAAATGTGGACATATTGTTTCTCTTTATTCTAGCTTCATAAACCATGGCCAACTGCCACACAGAAAGTGGACATAAGAAATGAAGAACTGGAGTTTTAATTTAGTTCTATTATCTTTTAATCCCATTTCTTGCAATCACAGTCAATGTGTAATGTCATAGAAATCCATGAAGGTTCACAGGTGCACATTTCTATACTTCAACCCACAACACACTTCCATGAATATCCTACAAAAATTCATACCACTAGGTACCAATAAATCTCAAATAAATAGGAAGAAAACAAAAAAGAGATAGAGTATGTGTTAATGTCTACTATTCTTGCACTTCATTAGAAAAAATATCCATTCTAAGAAGTAGACCATATCAAATGCTGTAGAGACAAGTGGCACATTTCTAGAAATCTCCGACAGTCTGACCTGCTGGCAATACTTTGTCTAATGCAGCCCAAGATACCATTTTCATTCTTTGTGGCAAGGGCATATTGCTGCTTCCTGTTCAAGTTGGTGTCCACCGAGAATTCCAGGGCCTTTTCTGTCAACCTGCTTTCCAGCTGGGCAACACTCAGCATACATTGGTGCATGAGGTTGTTCCTCCCCAGGTGCAGGACTTTTCATTTCTCCTTGCTGACCTTCATGCAGTTCCCATCAGTCGATTTCTCCAGCCTGTTGAGGTCCCTCTGGACAGTATCATGACCCTCTAGCATATCAGTGAATCCTCCTGGTTTTGTGTTGTCAGCACACTCATTGAGGGATACACTCTGCTCATCATCCAGATCATTAATGAAGATATTAAACAGGACTGGACCCAGTACTGACCCACAGGATACAATGCTAGTTACCAGACTCCAACTAGACTTCATGTCACTGATCATCACCCTATGGGCCCATCCATTCATCCAATTTTCAGTCCTCCTCACTGTCTGCTCATCCAGCCCATACATCAACAACTTGTCTATTGAGGAGAGAGTGTCAAAGGCTTTTAGTTTATTAAGTTGGTCAAGAATGACTTCCCCTTGGTGAATCCATGCTGACTACTCCTGATGATTTCCTCATCAGGTTTCCAGGATTAGCTGCTCTACCAGTTTCATGGGGTTTTGCCTCCCCAGTATCTTCTCTCAAACACTCTCAACTTGGCCATCTTTACTCTGGTTTGAGGACCCTTATGGCTTAAGGACATAAGAAGTACGACATGCCAATGGTCTTTCCTCTCCAGTATCCTATCATTGGCACTGGCAAAAGGACAAGTGATTCAGGGTGCCCTCACAAACCTGATGACTGTCACCACTGCATTCACTATATAGTACCCCAGGCTCAAAAATTGCTCTATTAGGGATAGCAGAGAATTATTCCTTGCTTAGTTCATTCAGGGTCCATGCAAAAACTCAATTTAATTTTGTTTTTCCATTTCTTTGGCAGCTTCCCAAATGCTTTCTGGAGTTAAAATAAAAAAGCCATTCAAACACTAATGATATCTTCATGAAGCTCTGTTGCTAAAACTAGATGACAGAAAATATTGCCTCCTAGATATGTAACACAGAGTTAGGATTTTTCTGATAGCTTCCAGCTATACAAAGAGACAATACAGCATGAAAATTACCCACAAATAGAAGTATCTCTAAAACAATGAAATCAACGTTAATCTATGGTTTAGGATTGGTTCCACTATATGTGGGAGAGAGAGTAACTTACTAAGAGGCAATGTATCAACCTAATACCAACGTGACAATTTTTTTGGCTATCAGGGAAGATTTCCTGAAAATTCAAGTAATTCAAATTTAAGAGAAAATTAAGTTTGTGGATTAAGTGCAAAAGGTGAAGATTTCAAACATCTGTTTCATTTTTATTTTCTCTATTTTTTTAAAAAAACCCCATATTTTCTTTTCTCAGGTGCTATTCATCTTTGTTCTTGCTTTCTTTCATACCATTGTTCTACTTCATTACAAGGTTTGAGAATAGCATGTAACAAGAACATTAACCTTTTGCAGGTAGAGTCACTGGGCCAAACTGGCCAATTCAATTTCCTCTAACATAAGCTCAGCATTTAACTATCAAATTAAGCATGTGAGACTTCTTCATCCTTACATCACAGGTCAGAGAAGAATTCAGTGTAAGATATTATTTCTTTTTATTTTACTACAATTCATTTACTCAATATTTTAGCTATAATCCCAAATAAAAAAGAATATTGAAAATTGTAAAGACGACATTGATTTCCCAGAGCTCTTCCAAAGAAGGGCAACAAAGCTGGTGAAGGGTCTGGAGCACAAATCCTGTAAGGAGGCTATTTAACTGGAGCTGTTTAGCCTCGAGAAAAGGAGGCTGACAGGAGACCTTATCACCGTCTACAACTACTGGAAAGGAGGTTGTAGCGAGGTGGGCGTCCATGTCTTTTCCCAAGTAATGGGCAATAGGACAAGAGGCCTCAAGTTGCAGCAGGGGAGGTATAGATTGGATAATAGCAAAAATTTCTTCACTGAAAGGGTTGTCAAGCGCTGGAACAGGCTGCCCAGGGAAGTGGTTGATTCACCATCCCTGGAGGTATTTAGAAGATGTGTTTACGTGGCACTTAGGGACATGGTTTACTGGTGGACTTGGCAGTGTTAGCTTTATGGTTGGACTCAAGGACCTTAAGGTCCTTTTCCAGCCTAAATGATGTTATTTTTCTATGATTCTATTGTAAAGAATGACACACTGTATTTGAAATGGTAGTCCCTTTCTTTCCCTGAAGCCTTCTCTTCTCCAGGCTGAACAACCTCAGTTCTCTCAGATCTTCTTCTCAGGAGAGGTATTCCATCACTCTGACCATTTTTATGTCCCACCTCTGGACCTGCTCCAACAGGTCCATGTCTTTCCTGTACTGAGGGCTCCAGAACTTCATGCAGTACTCCAGGTGGGGTCTCACCAGAGCAGAGCAGAGGGGCAGAATCACCTCCCTCGAACTGCTGGACACATTTCTTTTGATGCAGCCCAGGATACAGTTGGCTTTCTGGCTGTAAGCACACATTACCAGCTCATATCCAATTTTTCATCCCTAAGTATCCCTAAGACCTCTCCGCAGGGCTGTTCTTAATCCATTCACCACCCAGCCTATACTGATATTGGGGATTACCTTGACTCAGGTCCAATGGCTGTTATTTTCTGTAGCTAATTTCCATCCCCGACTGAAGATCTGTTGGCTTAGCCATTCAACCCACCACCTTCTGTCTGTGATGTTGTTTGAATTTTGACATTACATCCTGATCTGATCTGCAACATAGAATTGTAATCTTAGTGTTAGAAGACATAATTTTGCTTACTTCTTAGTGAAAAAATAAGAATGCATATTTGCTTCTACCTAATTGTGCACCCTGAATTCTGACATATGCCTGGGGTAAGTCATGATTTACTCTTAAACAGGAGAACATGGTACTCAAGACTGTCCAAAGATAGAAGGAAATTTAATTTGGCTGCTGTATTTAATTATAAAATACTTGGCTTTGCTTTTTTATTTTACTAAAAATGATGGGGTTATCTTACTAAATTTATTCAGCTAAGACTCAGATATCTACTTTTTAGACACATTAGGCTGTCTTAATCAAGATGATAATTCAGCTAGTTTAGCTTGATATAGCAATCTGCAGTGTGGGTAGTAGTATAATCTTCTAACCCAACTTGCAGTTTTGAGTTCTGTAACACAGATCTGGTAGTGCTATGCAAACAAGCCATTTTATAAATAAAAACCCATTTCTAACTTTTTTTCACTAAACTATCATGGATTTCTGCTCTGATTTCATCCAACAGTCCTTTTATTTCCATGTATCTATGTCTTTGTTCTATTTTTATTCATTACTAAGGTCTCAGGAAGTCTTCTTCATCACTACTATTATAATGATCACATTACCTGATTCTCCTTCCTGCTAGTATTTCAAGAACCATCTTTATAAGGCTGTCATGTGTCAAAGCGCACTCAGTATAAACATGGAAACAGAGGGACAGAAAATACTGATAAATGAGACAGTTTCTCAGAATTCTCAGGATGAGGCTGTTATTGAGGGATTTTTTAATCTTTGCTCTGTGTGATGCTAGCTATGTCCCCTTCCTCCCTCTTCCCAATCAGATCATGCATTAGGGCCTCAGCATGAAGTACAGAAGAGAAAGGCATTGCAAGAATGAAGGGGTACAGAGAAGCTGTTCTTCAAGATTGTTCTGAGGTTCTGTTGCTTAAGGTTGTCCACTTCTAAGGAGCTGAGACAACATCAATTTTCTTCTTCCATACTTCCTTATAGGAAAATGTTCTGGAGCAAAAATTTTTCATCACCACATTTGGAACTGGGAGGAAGGCTTCTTATTTTCTTAAACACTTTTGAACTATCAGTGCAGAATGTGGAACACTTGCTACCTGTGTATGAACAAATACTGATAATCAGAAATATTGTTAATACTGGAGATAACTTCAGAGAGATTACTGGAGTGTTTCATTTTGAGAAGAAAAAACAGTCCAGGATTTTTTCACATATATCAGCATGTGGTGCTTGATTTTGTTTCAGTACACACAATGTAGGGAGATTACTGTTTAAGATTATCTGAAGGCAGCTGAAGACATCCTAACATCCAACTTTTCTCTTTTTTCCTTTATTTTTTTTTGTTTTAAATTATCCATTAGTATTGTAAGAACACTGAAATATTAACTCTCGTCATCTTTCAATGTAGCTTGTACATAGTATGTGAGGGCAGATTTGGGACTCAAGCAAGTAAATTTAATTAAATTAATTGGCAATAGTGTGAAATTTCATACATAAATTTGGTAATAGCCATTTGAATTCAAACCAAGGTTGTGCAGTTCACCAGATCTTGTGGCTTGCAATATTGTTGGATACTCAAGATAACACCATACTTATATGGGTAAGATACCTTTAAATTAAAAGTGATTTCTACAGAAAATATAGTAAAATATTTGTGTTTGGGCTGTTACTCGGTTTCTTTGGTTGGGTTTTTTTTTGGTTTTTTTTTTTTTTTTTTTTTTAATATTATGATTATAACTTCTACAGATAACTTTCAGGCTATTTAGACATATAATCGTTTTGTTTTTTTTTTTTTCCCATGTAAGTGCATTAGATAGCAAGCTTTCAAAGAGAAAAATTTATACAATTAAGTTGCAGCATACAATAAAAATCTCATTAGCTGTTATCCATAGTAGGAGACTGAAGGATGTTTATTCTACAGTTAAGCTAAACAGTAAGTTAACATTTATCATAATTTCCCTGTGCTTTACACTATTTATAATACTCCAGATGAATTAATATTGTGATGTAAGTGGTTCCATAAAATGAAGTAATTTATACTGAAAATTATAAGCACAGAGGAAAAAAAAAGACTTCTAAACCAAAGGAGTTTAGTGTTTAAAATAATTACAATGACAGCTATGAATTTAGGCATTTTAATTCTAAGTTTAATTATATTTATTATTTTATCAGATGTATTTAGTGATTCATTAAATGCATAATATACATCTAAAAAACCCTGTGTTCAACTCAAATATTAGTAGCCTTGAAAATATAATTAATGTGTTGACAACTTGCTAAAGTAACATTTAAATTTTCATCTCAACCAAAATTAAATGTTTGATTTTTGACTCCAGAATGTATGCAATATACATAAAACATTCCAGTGACACAAAATCCAGATTTAAGAGTTGAGTTATCTGAAAACATTTATAAGATTTTTATTTCTTGGGTTTATTCCTCAGTTGACAAAGCAGAAAACCCTGAGCAGCTGACCGCTGTTTAGTAAATACTTCTGCAATCAGATGCTCAGTTAACATATAGGAAAAAACTGATGTCCCTGTCTGTAATGACAAGATCTGAACTTGTGTTTCACTGAAGAGAGAGTAGTTACTATTAAGAGTGATTAGTCTATGGGAATAACACAGTTCAAGTTTAAGACTTATTTTTAGATGTCTCTACATAAGTGTCTGCTTTTAAGCTAAATACCTAAACTTCTTCTCTAAAGCACAGGTCTATTATAAAATTCTGTAACCCTATGACATATCTGCCAGCTAGTTGAGGGTATCTGAGAAATACCCTATAGCATCTGAAAAAGCAGTAGAAGCCTAAGTTCAAGCAACTGAATTGAGCCTGTAGTCAGTCCAAACAATGCAATCTTGGAAGAATTCAGCTCATCCTAAACTAGATAGCTAGAGCCTTAACATAGGTGTCTAGTGCAATTTTAGACTCTTCAGGGTACTTGACACATTCATAGATTTAGGAGATATGACGGGATATCTAGGGAACTCATGACTTTCTGGAGTAACAGCTGGAAGCCAAATGAGAAACCACAAGGCATCACAAGTAATGCTCAATACTTCTGTGTGTACAGTTACATCGAGTGATACATATCCACTACATTTAGAGAGTTTAGCAGTAACTCATGTATGTAAGTGTATCCATGTGTAGCTTACTAGTTTACTCCTACACGTAGACACTTCCATTTACATGTCCTGATCCTGAACTGAATCTTTCTCTAATTTTCTTCACTTCATAAAAGAAACAGTGAAGGAAGCATCGTAAATTACATCATTAAGTGAATAAAGAATGTTTTCTTCTCAAAACACAGGAGACAGAGTTTATCTAATAAATATTTTAAGATGGTAAATACCAAACAAAGAAGTAATGTGATTTTTAACACATTGTTTAATTAAACTGCAAGTTCATTGTCAGAGTATTTCTGTTTTCAAAATCTGATCAAAGGAATACATAGAAAAATGGCTCATGAAAAGCATTTAAACATATTAATACTGATATACCTTCCACATCTAAACCACAGATGTAGATGGTGAGGAAGTACACACAGAAGGAATGCACTGCAGATGTCTTTATGTTATACTTCAATAACTTATGCTTGTCAACAACCTGGACTTCTAACATAACTCAGTGTGCCTGTTGTTAAGTTCCTATCTCCCATATCATGTTGCAATACCCAACCCATCAGGCTGTCCTATTGGATTGTTTACGTAAAAAACCAAACCAAAACATGCTAATGAGAATGATCAGCCAATTTTGTATCTCAGTAGTTAGGAGAGCAAATATTTTGGTTGGACTGCCACCATTTAATTGTTTTTTCAGTATGTTTGTTTATTTGTACAGAGTGCAACCATTCCAACAGACACCAAGGGGATGGTCCTGGCTAGAGGTACCCAATGGCACTACAACAGTTCTTTTTAAAGCAGGACTTTGAAACTTGAGCCCTTTTATGAATCAATAAGGTTAAGGAGTGGAGTCTAACAAACTTTCACAACCTTTTAGCAACCCTACTATGCGCTTTTTTATATTTTTTTGTGTTTTTACTGGAACCTGTACCATGATTTTGTAAAACACTTCAATGGAATATCAAAACAGAATATTTTCTCAATGAAGAGAATGCACAAACTTAAATAATCCTGAAATATTCTATTCCTAAATAATCCACATTTTCAAAAGACAGCCCTCTTGGCAGAACATTGCTAAATAAGTTTTACATAAGAACCTAATTTGCCATGGAATTTCGAACACTGATATGATTCAAAGATTAGGTATCATAATCGTGCCATATATTTACCTCATCCAAGAAACAATACTTTCTTGCTTGTTGGTACAAGAAAGGTGAGTGCTGGAAAAGAGTTAGGCACAGGTATATGCATAGGCATCTAATACCATTTCAAACACCCTTGATACCTCAGACATTTATTTATATGGGGCTGTCAAGTCTTAGAGGAACCCCACATTTGGAGCAGATATTGGAGGCCAGACTTCAGGGCAAATCAAATGACATCAATGTCTGTGTGTGGGCTCCAGATTCAAGACATGTTTGGAGGGGATGTCAGAAGTAATGCATGTCCTTCTTATAGGATCACCTTCAGCACCACTGCAATGACTGTTCTCAACATGCAGGAACAGATGTCTTCAAAGAAGAAATGAAGAAACTATTTTTTTCTGCAGTGTGGAGTACAGACTACCAATTTAAACAAAAAGCTGCAATTATTTTTTCTTATTTTTTTTCCGCTGTCAGTTATTGTTTGTTGTTTCAGTTCTTAGCATGCATGCCCTTTGCTTTTTCTAGCTGTGTGTGAGGACAAGACTAACTTTTCCAGAGAGCAGGAATGATTTTAGTCCCTATAGTATTTTTCTCCACCCTGCATCTTCCTCCCTGCACTTACTGGAAAGTCTGTAACCTTTTTCCTCTTTCTGCTATACAATACAGTGCAAGGCCAGAGCCTCAGTGAATAAAATTTTACAAAACCTTAAATGTCAGCACGTGTAATCTACAAGAACTTCATTGTTTCCTTTCATCTGTTTTGGCAGGCATGTTGCTTTATGCAGGGGAGAAAGCTTATTAATAAGGATATACAAGAAAGTAAATGAGACAAGAAAATAAATGAGTATTTACCAATGGGGGTGGGGAACAGTACAATCCTTACTAATTGGTTATGATTGAAGTTTAATAAGCCATTCAGATGACTACAAGCCTTGGATTTGCCTTGTCAGATGAGCTCTAGAAGTTGAGTGGCTGTTCAATTCCCAGGATGGACTAATGCTTAAAATGCAGTAAAATTTCTTGAAAATGTATAAATTTCATTACTGGAATATAAGTGCAACATGGCAGATGAGCTATTTGAAAGTACATTGAATTATAGTTATTTTAGCATTTAAAGAACATCATACAATTTTTCAGTCAGCCCTTTAAATAGCTGGAGTGAAAAAAGTATGTCTGTGCACTAAAGCTTCTTAATGTTCTACAATAATGTTCTCACTCCTCTATTTAGCCAGAGACTTAGTAAGTGAGAACATGAATGGTAGCATCAAGAAATGGGAGAAGATATATTTCATTTTCTCTAGCTTCATAAGCTGGAAGGTCTTTCTGAGTCAGCATGTATCCTATAAACAGCTTTACTTTCCAATATGTGCAAAACACATTGTCTCACTGCCTACTATGAGTTTGTGGAATCCCACATTAGGCGCCCTTACTGGGAGAAAGGGTTTTTAGCTTAGTGAAATGTAACAACATCATTCATAAGCACCTCACTATATTAGCCAAGGTTTTTAAAAATAACATACTAACACTGAAGGTTTTAAATCCATTTATCGAGTCATGATGCTTATCATAAAGGTGGTATTGTTTGTTACTGTTACAATCCCCCTCTCTCCCCCCCCCCCCCCCCCCCCCCGACCAATTAGCAGGAGATCAAAGGTCTTCTGTCTGAGTGCAGTTTTGAAGATTTGGGTTTGTAAATTGTGGATGACTATCTGTGGGTGTTAAGAAGCAGAATGATTCCAGCCAGAGCTTCCCCTATCCTATAGAAAGCAGAATTATAACCACCATAATGTCTCACACATGAAATATTGCCTTAATATATTCGAGAATTAGGATTCCTCTTTTTGTTTTACATTGCTGACCCATAGTTGGTTTCAAATCCATTATAAGGACAAGATCCATGTTTCCTTTTTTTGTTTTGTTTCTTTTTAAAAAAATTATATTGCCTAGTCAGTTACCCCTAATTTTTAATTTGCACCTTATGTTTTCATATAAACATTACATCCTCTGCATTCTCTGATTGAAATTCTCTGAATTCACTCATAGGCAGTGAGACAATACTGAGCATATTGGAAGTAAACTGAAATTTTAAACTCTCTGAATTTCAATATGTTGAATTTTGCAGGAATTTGTCAAAATCACCTTATAGTCTTAACCTCTCTTTGAAAATGGCTGCCACCTCTTCTACTGTATTGTCATCTGTTTACATATTTGTCGCAGATGGTGTGAGAGGGAGGCAAAAAAAAAAAAAGTGGTTTATTGGTGTGAAACAGTGAGTTAACAAAGTTCAGTGGTAAATGCAACAATAATTTATAAGGTTTGATGGCAAGTTACACTTAGTTATTTACTGCACAGAGGACAGGGTCAGAAAAAACTGTCAAGGAGACCTTCCTGTTGAGTCATGAGATTCAGAAAAGATCCCCTTGCTTTCTAAACTCCCTCAGAGAGGAGTCTAGGTGCGGCTGGATCCAGTCCTAGTCCCAGACTTGGTCAACAGTTTATGTCTAAAGGATTATATATGTGCCATCAATCCTCTATGTCACTTAGCTAAGATTTCCAAGTTAGCATTCTGTTAGTCACTTACCGAGAATCTATCGTGGTAAGGAATCTCTCAACCTCGAGGAGTAACCTTGAGAGGCATCCCTGCTCAAGGGGAGATCCTGGCATGCAGCCCACTGCCATGCAGGAGAGCTCAAAGGACCCTTGGCCGCTCAGTATTTATGGGGGTAAGATAATTGGCTCATAGTCATATTTGCATCCTGACCACTGTGCTTAGGTGGGCACATTCCACAATAGCCCTTGGCTATTTTATTGTCATCTGACTTTCCCCACATCCAGTGGGTGCATCCTTCATGACCAGACACAGACCAGTTGCATCTATCACCACTGCCACAGGTGGTTAGCACTTGAAAGAGGTCAAAGGAGGAGGAGTCAGAGAGGAGGGGAGAGCACACAGCCACACTATTTCATCCACTCGAACTATTAATGAAAATACAAAGACAACTAGGTCTAGAGCAGATCCATGAGAAATGACACTTGAAGCATACACCTAGGATATAGGTAAACCATTAATAACTACGTCTTCAGAGTAAGTTTTAAATGTGTAATTATAGCTTAACTGTATTATCTTAGCTTGCTTATAAGAGTAGTAGTGGCAAAAAAAATTATAAAGTCAAGCTGTACCAAACCTACTGCTTCTCCTTTATTCACTGAGCCTTTTAGCCTGTCAGAGAAAGAAATTAGATTAGTTTGACATGTTCAGTTCTTGACAAACTCATGCTGTCCATTTTTATCACCTTATTATCTTTGAGGTACTTATAAATTAATTTCTTAATAATTTTTTACGGAAACTTACCAGAAATTGGAGTCAGACTAACATGACTATAATATTCTGATTTTTTTTTTTATTTTTTTTTTCTCCCAACTTCTTTTTTTGAGCTTAGGTATTAAGCTTATTCCTGTTAGAACTCTGGATCCCATAACTTCATAAAAATACTCTTCCAGGGTCTAATAATTTTGTAAATTTAACTCCTTATGTAAAAAGATTAATTTAACCAAGTTGCACAACTTGAATTTGCCCACCATACTTTATAAAAAGATACGCTATAGTGTGTTCTTTCTGTATTGTGTTCTGTACTTCATAACACTTCATAAAATTTATTTCTTTGTATATATTGTTAAAACAAGGTTTTGGAGAGCTTGCTTACTGGTTTGCTTTTTTAAAACAAAGAAGGCGCCATTTGTCTCAGTTTTTACCTGATCCAATGTTTCTTTTGTATCCTTGCTTTTTTTTGGTCTTATTTCTGATTACCTTCTCTTAGGGTTTTTCTGTTCCTTGTTAATGGAAACTCATTTTGCATCCTAGTCTCTCTGATTTTATCCCAACATGTTTTTCTCTCCTTCAGGCACAGTCTTAGAATCATAGAATCATAGAATCATAGAATGTCTCTTAGTTCCCTTAGTTTCCCATGTTGGCTTTTCTGAATTGTATTATCTTTACTCTTATTCTTTTCTTCTACCATCAGTTTCTTAGAACAGTCATAATTATTAACTTTTAAGTAATTTTTATTCAACTCACTTTATACCTGTAGATTCTCAGTATTTCTATACAGCTTAGAACAAATTCTAAAATATATCACCCCGTCTCCTTTATAAAGCAAAAAAAGTTTTTGTAGAATGCTGTTGTGACCAAGAAATCTGAAACCGTTAGTGCTGTCTTTTGCAGCAGTACATTTGTTCCCTGTTCATTAGTATCTGCTTGAGCCTAAATTTTCAGCTGAGAGATGTGAGAACAGCCAGGCACTGTTATTCCTTCCCTTATTACTCAAGGTGGTACGACATGTTCTGATATGACCATGGCAGTACATCGCCAGTACCCACATTGAAAAACAGCAGGAAAACTGCCAGACATTTGGGTGAGGCTCTCACACCTTAATGTAAACCCAGATTTTGTCCCTGGAAAGGAATCAGTATGGATTAGTACTTTTTGCTCATAAGAAATCTTCCAACAGCTAAGACACTTTGTGTTCTGTCATGGGGAACATGAGCTGTTAGGTTTCCTAGTCTGGGATTAAAACAACCATTTTCCCTCATCAATTTTACTGTAACAATTGCCATGCAGTACATATTAGCAAAAAGGTAAAATTTCAGCATTAGTCTGACTTGGTTGTATTTTGGATCCAAAAGCAGATGATGCTTTCTCAGCTTCTATTAGTATGCACTGGAGATTTGGTGCAAGAAGGTCAGATTACCACAAGATAAAACTGATGCTTGCCATATGGTGGTAAAATCTGATTAAAGAAGCTTGGCATCAGTGAACCCCAAATGGTAATATAAACCCCATTTGAGTCTAAGCTCTGCCTCCTCACCCATCTTTAATATGTAAGCATAGTTAACATGTGAGCAAGCTAGCTTGCTATGACATTTCCTAATGTTACATTCCAAGAGAATAATTTCATGAGTTCATATGGCGATCTCAATGAGTCAGCTTGGATTTGTACTTTAGAATGAACACACAGCTATTATCTCGCAGATGTCTGTGGTAAAATTTTTAAAAATTACAGATGCAACTGGAATGAGCAGGGAATCAATTATGAGCCACAGAAGTTCTTTCAGTGTCTGACTCTAATTATATTAATTATGAACAAATGCAAGATGTAAAAAATGCCATTTCCAATAATCAAATAAGGCCATCTATTTTTTTTTTTTTTAAAGAAAGTTAAGCATGTACCCTTTTTAAGCAGTTAATTATAAAGTCAGAGTTCAAACACACACTACACTTGGTGACTACTGCACAATTTTACTTGTTTCTTCATTATTTATAGCTCTATAGTTTTACTGAGTGCAACCAAATTTTTTACAAGGAGCTATTCCAACTTGCTATAAACACAGCCACATGGCTGTTTCTATCCCTAGCCTGATTAGGGTTTCCATTTAGGTCTGTCAGCTTGTAGATTTTAGTGAACTTAATAGTATGGACCTTGCTTTCAAACGATAAATAAGATATTAATGACCCTGAAGCATTACTTACTATTAGACATGTCCACAAAGACAAGCTTTAGAGAAAGACAGCCCTTCAGAGAGGACATAGAAAGAATAGACTTCCAACAAAAGAACAGTGTGAAAAAAGCCTGTAGTTTTGGGGTGAAAACGATCATATAAAATACTTGCCTCTAGTATCTGGATTTCATGCCCATATTCTCCCAAGTCTATGTTCTCATAATTTTATGTTGATTTTAACTATTTCAACACAAACTCTATGCACTTTTATTGTAAAGAGAAGATGATCCACAGAATGGTTTTAGTATACTGTGGTGGTTTGACCCTGGCTGGATGCCAGGGGCCCACCAAAGCCGCTCTATCACTCCCCTCTAACCGGATAGAGGAGAGAAAAGTAAATCAAAAGGCTCGTGGGTCGAGACAAGGACAGGGAGAGATCATTTTATCAGTTACCATCACGGGCAAAACAGATTCAACCTGAAAAAAGATAATTTATTATCAATCAAAATCAGAGAAGGAGAGGAGAAAAACTGCTAGATCTTAAAAACCTTCCCCTCACCCCTCCCTTCTTTCTGGGCTCAACTTCACTCCCAGTTTCTCTACCTAGTCCCCCCAGCGGCATAGGGGGATGGGAATGGGGGTTGAGGTCAGTTCATCACACGTTGTCTCTGCTGTTTCTTCTTCCTTGGGAGGGGTGAGGGGAAGGTGCCTGGAGCACCTCCTCCCCCTCCTTTTTCACTGATCTTGGTGTCTGCAGGGCTGTTTTCTCTTGCATCCTCTCACTTCTCTTCTCTCTGTCTGAGATGCAGCCAGTTTTTTTCCTTCTGAAATATGTTATCACAGAGGTGCTTCCACTGTCGCTGACTGGCTTGGCCTTGGCCAGCGGCGGACACAGGGAAAACTTCTAGCAGCTTCTCATAAAAGCCACCCCTGTAGCCCCCCAACTACCAGGACCTTGCCACAGAAACCTAATACATATACCCAGTAATGTAAGTTTATAAGTGTATAAATGTGCATATAAGATTAATGTAAAATGGTTTAATGGATCTTGCTTAATCATTTGTCTGAAATATCTGACTAAACAACATTGTATATTTGCCTGTAACATGGAAATGTTTTGTGATTTTAGATAGTGGATCATTTAGGTCAGGTGATTTTGCAAAGCTTATTTATATTTTCTAATAAAAACAAAAATTCCTTTCATTCAGAATGTAGTTAACACTAATATACAGAGAGAAAAAAACTCTTTAAGTTGAGAAGCAATTATAGTTGCGAGAGTCTGTGGGCTTCAATACTGCTCAGTTCATATAAATTCTTACCTCTACAAAGTAAAAAATATTGAAAATACTGGAGAATTTTGGTTGCCATTTAATATATTGGTCCTTAGTTACTTTATAGCTTAGCTGATGGAAAAAAAATAATCCCCCCCAAGCACCCAACTAGTAGCAAACATTTGTTACGTAAATATATACATATATTCATAGAATCATAGAATCACCTCGGTTGGAAAAGACCTTTAAAATAATCTAGTCCAACCGTTAACCTAGCACTGACATCCCACCACTAAACCATGTCCCTAAGCACCTCATCTATCCTTCTTTTAAATACTTCCAGGGTTGAGGACTCGACCACCTCCCTGGGCAGCCCATTCCAGAGCCTGAAAACCCTCTCGGTGAAGAAGTTTTTCCTAATGTCTAGCCTAAACCTGCCCTGCCGCAGCTTCAAACCATTCCCCCTCATCCTATCGTCTGTTACCAGGGAGAAGAGGCCGACCCCCACCTCACTACAGCCTCCTTTCAGGTAGTTGTAGAGGGCGATAAGGTCTCCCCTCAGCCTCCTCTTCTCCAGACTAAACAACCCCAGTTCCCTCAGCCGCTCCTCATATGACTTGTGTTCCAGACCCCTCACCAGCTTGGTTGCTCTCCTCTGGACATGTTCCAGCAATTCAACATCTTTCTTGTAGTGAGGGGCCCAAAACTGAACACAGTATTCGAGATGTGGCCTCCACCAGCACAGAGTACAGGGGCACGATCACTTCCCTACTCCTGCTGGTCACACTATTCCTGATACAGGCCAGGATGCCATTGGCCTTCTTGGCCACCTGGGCACACTGCTGGCTCATATTCAGCCAGCTGTCAACCAGTACACCCAGGTCCTTTTCTGCCAGGCAGCTTTCCATCCACTCTTCCCCAAGCCTGTAGCGTTGCACGGGGTTGTTGTGACCCAAGTGCAGGACCTGGCACTTGGCATTGTTGAACCTCATACAGTTGGCCTCGGCCCATCAATCCAGCCTGTCCAGGTCTCTCTGCGGAGCCCTCCTCCCCTTGAGCAGATCAACACTACCACCCCATTTGGTGTCGTCTGCAAATTTACTGAGGGCACACTCAATACCCACATCCAGGTCATTGCTAAAGATATTAAACAAGACTGGCCCTAGAACTGAGCCCTGAGGGACACCGCTTGTGACTGGCCGCCAACTGGATTTAGCTCCATTCACCACGACTCTCTGGGCTTGGCCATCCATCCAGTTTTTAACCCAGCGAAGAGTACACCCATCTAGACCATGAACTGCCAGCTTCTCCAGGAGAATGTTATGGGAGACTGTGTCGAAGGCTTTGCTGAAATCCAGGTAGAGAACATCCACAGCCTTTCCCTCATGTACCAGGCGGGTCACCTGGTCGTAGAAGGAAATCAGGTTGGTTAGGCAAGACCTCCCTTTCATGAACCCATGCTGACTGGGCCTGATCCCATGATTGTCCTCCATGTGCCTGGTGAGCACACTCAAGATGAACTTCTCCATAATCTTCCCCAGTACTGAGGTCAGGCTGACTGGTCTGTAGTTCCCTAGATCCTCCTTCCAGGTCTTTCTGAAGATAGGTGTCACATTTGCCAACCTCCAGTCATCTGGGACCTCTCCTGTTGTCCAGGACTGTTGATAAATGATAGAGAGTGGCTTGGCAAGCTCCTTTGCCAGCTCCTTCAGCACTCTTGGGTGGATCCCATCTGGCCCCATAGACTTGTGGATATCCAGGTGGCATAGCAGGTCAAAGACTGCTTCCTCTTGGATTATGGGGGGTTTATTCCATTCACTGTCCCCATCTTCCAGCTTGGGAGGCTGGGTACCCTGGGGACAACTCATCGGGCCACTAAAGACCGAGGCAAAGAAGGCGTTGAGTATCTCAGCCTTTTCCTCATCTTTAGTGGCAATGTTCCCCCTTGCATCCACTAGAGGATGGAGGTTCTCCCTGGCTCTCTTTTTGCTGTTAACGTATTTATAAAAACTTTTCTTATTATCCCTTACAACAGTGGCCAGACCAAGTTCCAGCTGGGCTTTTGCCTTTCTAATTCCCTCTCTGCATGACCTGACAAGATCCCTGTACTCTTCTTGGGTTGCCTGCCCCTTCTTCCAGAGCTGGTAAGCTCTCCTTTTTTTCCTGAGTCACAGCAGTAGACCTCTGTCCATCCAGGCCGGTTGTCTTCCCCACCAATTTGTCTAATTGTTTATATATACATATTAATTTGGGGTTGGACTAGGTGACCTCTAGGGGTCCCTTCCAACCTAAAATATTGTATGATTATATATGTGTATGTCTATGAATGCATACATTAGCAAGCAAACTGTCAGGGAATCTTTCTATGGAAAAATGATTTCATGTTAAGACAGGCACAGATGTGCTGACCCATATTTTCTTTCTGAACAAATACCTTCATGATAGATAAAAAGCATAAAAGAATATAAACAAAAATCTTAAAATATTTACATTTGGTTCAGTTGCAGCATTTTAATTTTTTTTTAGTAAGATTTTCCCATGCAGGAAGCTAGGTCAGCAGTGTAGGGGAACTCCAAGAAGTTTGAGCCATTAACACAGTCTGCTGGCTCTAGCTTGAGCAGAATTATGGTGCTGTGCTTTGGATTTGTGTCAGGGCTTTCCCTTTTTCTCACTCTGACCCCACCACCAAGCCAGCAGGCTGAGGGTGCACAAGAAGTTGCGAGGGGACAGAGCCAGGGCAGCACACCCCAGCTGACCAAAGGAATATCCCACAGCATGTGATGTCATGATCAGCTGTAAAAGTTTAGGTAAAGTAGGAGGAAGGGAGGATGTTTCTGATTAACAGCATTTGTCTTCCCAACTAACCATTATGCCTGCTGAGGCCATGTTTTCCTGCAAGTAGCTAAACATCTGCCTGCTAGTGGGAAGTAAATGAATTCCTTATTTTGCTTTGCTTGCCTGTGCAACTTTGCTTCTTAAGCTGTCTTAATCTTGACCCATGAGTTTTCAGCTTTTGCTCTTCTATTCCTCACCCTCATCCCACTGGGGGGCAGGGGAAGTGCAAGAGCGATCAGATGGGTATTTAGCTGTTGGTTGGGCTCAACCTATCACACAGAGATAGTGAAAGTACCTAGGGACAGAGAATAAAAACATTTTTTTAAATTATTTGTTCTAGGTATTACAAGCTTCAGGACACAATCCATCAACAAATTGAAAATCATTAAGGAGAAGTTTGAGCAATTAATTTGTAATAATTTTTCATAAAGATCCTAATGCATGGTTCTAAAGAAATTGTGAGAAGTTACTCTTGGAAACAGGCTGCTGATGTACCTGCAAGGAGGGTGTGCATTTTACTCTCAATTTAAACACCTTAACAGACAGGTTACATTGAGTAAGTGTTGTGAAAATACAGACAGCATGAAATTTTTGGATAAGGAGGAGGTACATATCCCCAGCAAACAAATTTTCCCACCTGTTTCAAGATACAGATCACAGTCCCCATGTTTTTCTAGGCATTGCTGCTTTCTTTCCTATGCTCCTCCAGTGTAATAATGCAGATCCTCACTCAAGAAGAAAACAGGGGAGGTAAATTCCACTGTCGTTAATCATTGTAAATCAGTTTTGATGTTTTTTTCTTACCATAGTGAAGATGGAGAAGAGCATAAACAACATTCAATTACATACAAAATACATTAACAGGTGGTGATTCTTAAAAGTATAAAGGGAATTGAAAACATCTTGGTGTAGTAACATTCTGCACACAGCCATATGGCAGATTGATAGTGTTCCCATTCCTTGTAATTTAGGCAGTCCACAGACATAAACCCATTATTTCTGGAACAGCAAAGTGTTTTGGTAGGCCTCATCCAGATTTTGGATATCACCTATCAGCTGTCTCAGGGTGACAGTACCATACACATATGAATTATACAGCTGTGTATTTCACTCCTACAGTCTTAGGAAAAACACTTCCAGCATTGTTACAGAAAGGTATCTCTACAGAAAAAACAGGAAGTTATATGGGATTGTGAAGTGATATAGTTGAAATATCTTATTTTCTCAAGATCAAATATCTTAATTTTGAAAGTCAACACCTTGCATTCAGATGTAAAAAAAAAAAAATCATTAGGAAAATCTCACTATTTTTTATTAAAAAAAACCTTTAAAGTGATGTGTTGGGATTTTAAAACTATGTAAGAATTGCATGAATTAAAATGACTTGTTTTTTAAATTAAATTTGACAGGCAATTATTCTATAAAAATGACAACCACTGTAATTGCTTTTACTATTTTGAAAAAAGAAAAAAAAAAGAAACTAACGAGCTATTTCATTTTAAAGAAGATACTGGACACGAATTGAGTATTATAATCACTAAAATTGCTATGTGAAATTCAATATTTGGATTTGCTTCAGGAAGGTATGTGCCTTTGCAGCAATTGTTGCCATGGTCTAATGCGTCAACATTCCTGTTGAGATACTTTAGTAATCAGCATTTCACATCAATGTATTGTCTCAACAGTTAATGGTTTAGTAGTTAATTTATCCTCAATAGTAAGAAAGAGTGACTCCATAGGTTATATATGCCTGATATCATTGTTGACACAAATGAATGTAATTGCACAGCTCAAATATCCTATTGGAAAAGATCTTTTACAGCTGGCTGTGTCAAACAAACCCATGGCAGGAGTCAAGAACCTATGTGTTAAACATACATTTACTTATCATACTTAGCAAGAAGGAACTGAAACACTTTGAGGACATGTAAAATGATGGCTGCAATAAACTCTACCACTGAGTCTGCAATACACAGAATAAACACTATGTATCAAGAAATTGATGTAAGAAGACCATAAATGCCACACAGGGCTATTAAATCCTCAAGGTGAAAATCATTGGCAGTTTACACTATGAAAGTCCAAGAAGAGCTTTTTACAGTCCACTCAGTAAAAACAAAATCCTGCAGTTTATATTGTGACAGAACTAGTATTGCCCTTTTATTATTCAATTCTCGGTTTGGCCCAGAATTTAAAAGTTCTTTAACATTTTGAACAAATCTGAATCTGAATGATTAATATACAGGTTCATGAACCAGCAAAAAGTGTTATTTGAATGGTGATGAACTTGTGAATATTTTGAATTTTTCCAATAATGGATACAACGTCTCTATAGAATAATGATTATAATTATAAATATAATTATGTAATAGAACCACCATCATATTATATTAAATATAATTATATTTTATATAATAATAACATTAACATTATTGATGTTTATATAATTATATATAATTATATATAATTGTGTATAT
Source organism: Butorides virescens (assembly GCA_017310255.1). Lineage (NCBI taxonomy): Eukaryota > Metazoa > Chordata > Aves > Pelecaniformes > Ardeidae > Butorides > Butorides virescens. The sequence continues at coordinate 27,690 of JADKXX010001783.1, forward strand.
ACATAATTTTACATAATAACAATAATACATAATTTACCTGTATGGAAATCTGTTCCTTTGGTTTACTTTTTTCCATGCTTCACAGTACTCTGTTAAGTATTCCTCTAGGCCTCTAGGATCACTTTTCTCCATTCAATGTATAAAGCCAAATATAAGAGCAGGACTGAATCCCTCTTTTTACAGCTGCTTTGTCAATTAGCAAGAAATTTAGGTGAGCCTGAGGTTTCATAAATTTGCCCTGAGTGTCAGAGAAATTTGCTTTTATGGCATTTCTAGGGCCAGTTGCCAGCATAGGAGGCATCACTACCCTGATGAACCTTCTTATTTTATAAAATAATACAAAAGAAAAAATAAGTAAAACCCAAAGTCAAATTAAAAACTCTTCATTACAACTGTATTGTTACAGTTCACTAATTAAATTTTGCTAACTTTAAAGATGTTTCCTTTCCTTCCTTTTTGGTGATGCTTATTCTTTGCCTGGTTAATAAGTGGGTGCTCCATTTCCTCCTAAGCTTCATGTATCTTAGAAACAAGCCGACACATAAACGAATGTCAAACAAAGGAGTGTGCCTGGTTCATTTTCAGAAATTGAGAGTTCTGTGGGATTATATGTGAAATGGTCTAATTAGAAGTCACCTCCACAGCCAAGAGTACAGAAGTTTTAGCTGCTAACTTCATGTAAGCCAAGGATAGTGTTGTACAGAGTCTACAAATCTAGTTGAAAACAAGTAAAATTTTCAACATTGGACTCAAGGCTATAAAGCTGGCTGTAGGCCCTGCTCCAGCTGACCTGCTCAAGTATTACTTCTGTGACCACAGCTAGGGTATACAAATGTACTGAATCTAACACTGGGCAACCACTGTCTATGGTATCACAGCTCTGGTATTTCTTGTGTTGGATTTCCAGTAACCTGAAGATCTTTATATCTTACTTTGCACAATATAGATGCATTCTTACTGAGTAATATACTTTAAATTAGCTGCTAACCCTTCAGAAAAGTGATATTGGAGTCCCTGTCGATGTGAAATGATGTATATTATCTGTGGATCACCCTCAAAAATTGTCTACTCTGTGCTCAGCAGAGATAAAACAAAGCAAAAAGAATATCAGAGTTATTAGTAAAAGGTTTTGGAACAAGTTGAAAACTTCATTGTACTACAGTATAAATCCAAGTCTTGAATACTGCATTCCCGTCTGATCATCACAACTCAAATGTACTTAGCTGGATTACAAAAGTCTCAGAGAAAGTAGAACAGATGGGCAGTCTTCCAGAATCCATGAATGTTGTGATCTCTGTGTGGTTCTTTGCAATAAGGTCTTTCCTCCCATTGAGAACAGCTTTCTGTCAGTTCTAATTACATTCTTCATTTAGAGCATAAATGATATCCATCCTGTTCTCTGTTCCCCATTTTTGGATATTGGTCTCCGTATAAACAAAGATTAAACAGCTTGGGGACTCTTCAGCTTGAAAAATGTATGACTAAGGGGAGCTATGAGAAAGGCCTACAAAATCATGATTGGCATGGTACAGATGACGAATAAGGGATAATTATTCAGTATTTGTTATTAAAAAAAAAACAAAACAAAAAACTACAGAATACCCAGTCATAGGAATATTCAGAAGGTTTGAAACAATGTATAATTAAATTATGGACCCCATTGCCAGAGTATTGCAGTGTTTAAGATTAATAGATTTGAAAAGAACATTAATAGAAAACAGTTCTGTCAATGGCTGTTAAATATGGTGATCCCAATCCAATCTCCAAGAGGCACGATGAACATTATGCTCAGATAGGCCTAAATATGATCTCTACTGTAGCCTATTTATGAACAGTGTATTTCCTAAGTGTGTTTCAGCTAAACATAATACAGAACAAGTTAGATTTAAAAGGAATCAACCCACCACAAGCTTCAATATAAAAACATATACAAAACCACATGCTTAATTTAATTTTCAAAGAATTACAGTATCTCTAGGTTTTAAATGAGAAAAATATTCCATTTTGGCTTTGTCTTTTGTTGGGTTTTTTTTTTTTTTTTTTGGGGGGGGGGGGGTGAGAGAATGCATTACCTTTGCTTTGTACAGTTCTCCCTGTAAAGCAATTTAAGTTTGCTGTCCTTCCTATTAACAGGAATGAAGATTTTCTATTACATTCAATGGTTTTGGATAAAGAACTTACTAAGAGTCTAATAATTTTTTTTTTGTCTTCAGAATCCCAGAATCATGAAGTGATCTTTCAGTTCTTAGCTGATACTACTGATAATTTTGGGTTATGCTTCAATCAATGAATAAATCATGTTTCTGCAAGCAGGAAAAATAATATGTGGTACTTGGCATGCACCTAAGGGTAGAAACAGATATAGTCAGACATTCAGTATGTAAACTAAACAGAAAATATACACAAACATTAATTTAAGGACCCTGGCTAATGTTTATTCAAGCTGTAAAAATATTTGCCATTCAGAAACAATACAAAAATAAAGAGGAGGAAAAAGGTGTTTAAATATTAATTACATGCTGAATGGAATGTAGAGAGATAGTTCACAGAAACTGGTTGCTTACTAAATGGTACATTAGTTTCCCAGAAAGGCCTTATACATACCAATGAAATAGTAATAGTCATCACAACCTTAGAGATTATTTTTTCACTCTCACCTTATAATAGTAATAACAACCTTCAGGGTCTCTACCATAAGCATTTGTAAGATGCTTATCATCCTGATATGCATGTACTTGTTATCTGACCTTGTCATGAAGCATTTAGAAATGTGTAGAAAAGAATAAAATCATCAGAACAGTTTCCTGGGAATAATGACTAGCTGCATTTATTTCATTCCTCGTGATCAATGAGCCCCAGGAAATACCTTATAACTCAATTGCTATTGTTTAATCCACAAATGAACTTACTCCATCCTGCTTCCTGCCAAGATCCTGATGTATTAGGGGGCAGCTGTTGTATCAAGTGGCTGTATCTAATCTTAACAGAGACATGAGAAAGATCTTGGGTCTGTCCCTGGAAAATTAGTGTCAGATCATGATCCACCCTCTCCGCCAGATTGATTAACATATCCAGGCCTGTTCCTGCCTCCTATATAACTTGGAGCCACAGGACTCTTCCTCCACCATCTCAGTAATCCAGCTTGTTCAACAGATGTCTGTCATCCAAAAGAATATTTTAGGTCCATATGTTAGTTCATTACATGATACAATACAATGAATTTAGCAGAAACTTTTTTCCTTTTTGTGGTTTGTACTGATATATTTCTGTTAAATTGACATTTTGTGTGTCAACAGGAGTGCCAGGTGGGTAAAGTGGCCATGATGGTGCTTGGGGGATCCATGAATGCACTTTTGCTTGTGAAGCTGGAGAGTGTGGTGCATGTCCTGCACCAGTGACCTTCTGCCTCTGCCCGCTCAAGAGGAGGGGATGTGGATGTGCCTGTATCTGCTGTGAGTCCTGAAATTGGGTGCTGCTGGGGGCAGCGCCTGCTCTGTGGTCGTCTGTGTGACCGGCCATGGCAGTGTCCTCTGCACATGTCTGTGTCAGCCTCACTACTGGTTGAAGGGACAGCAGCAGCTACATCCCTTGGGCAGAGACCCCAGTTCTCCGGGCACCAGGATGGGCAGGAGGAGTCCCTGGCTTGGAGATGCTGGAGGTGGTAGCAACTTATCCCTTAGCATTAAGATAGTGGCTTTTGAAAAATAATCTGGTATCAGTACATCCTAGTTAGACTAACTTTTGCTCCAAAATCCTCTATGATGAAAGATTGGAGAAAGATAAGCCATTCCAGAGGCTGTTCCAATCATCCAAATCAATTGAGTTAAGCTTAACTGAAACATAGAATAAATATTATGATTACAATTGTTGCTAGCAGTACTGATGATAGACTGAGATCCTATTTATGCAAATAGCTGCCATGTATTAATTGATCAATTAATAACTTAATAGTAAAAAATTACATGTTAATATTGGAATATAAATGTTTGTAAACACATAAATTAATCAGATCCTGAGCTTGAGTGTTCTTATACACTTTACTTGTAAATGTATCTCTTTATAGAGCTATATATTCCTTCAAAGCCATATATAGACTAAGCCATGATGTAAAGTAATAAAACCAGTAACAATACAGAGACAAATAAAACCAGAAACTTTTTAAGATAAACCCCATGATCATATTTTCTTCAAATGCAGAGTGAAATATAAACCAGCAAAGAATTTGTCACTGGGATTTCTGAAAAGGCCAAGTGTGGAAAATGTGAGCATGTTAACTGCTCATATAAAAGGCTTTTCTATCACAATCAGGCAAAATAAGTGGACTGCATGCCTGATATCTCAATGAATTCAGTTTGGTCTCATCCAATTGCTTATTTAATTCTTAGACGTGGCAAGCAGTTTAAAAGCAAATTAACATTGTGTCATTTCTGTTTCACAAAACTTGAGTCAAGCAAATTGCCCTCCAGGTGTGTCCTGAATAACATGTTGGCTGATTCGCTTCCAGAGGAAATTAGTGATCTACACTGCTTGAGAAAATTATTTACAGTAGGATGAAATCTTTTCAGACAGATACTGATTTGAACACCAAAATGAGCAGTCACCATTCACAACAGTTATTGTATTTACCCACATCCAAAAGAATTATAACATGACTCTATTCATTTTCAGAGATGGTACAAAAAAAAAAAAAAACACTAAACAAAAAACACATTTCTTTTTTTTTTCTTCTTCACAGCTCTCACACAGTTGCTAAGATCCACCCAGCTTTTCAGGGTTGAAACTTTTCACTTGTTTTATGCGCTTCTGTGCCTAATGAACTACATGAGAGCAATGTATAATTCTGGCATGTTGTAAAGGATTAGATACTGCCGGCAAGGGAGACAGCATACACCAGCAGAGCAATTTGAAGTAGGTGGTTTCTCTTTCACTGGTGGCTACACCACCTTACACTTTTTGCCATGCTTCATTTGCAATGATGTAAACACCGGTGCCATGAGCAGAACCTGTGTAACAGTGACTGCAATGTGGTAAATATGATGTAATTCCAAGTGGATTATATCTCAAAGAAAGAGATGTACCTGGGTGGGATTAATTGCCCTTTTTGAGTTCCTGTCTCTCTCCACTGATGATAAAGGGAATTACAACGCTTCACTTAGATGCGTTGCTTAATTTTTTCCCTAAAAGGTGAAACAAATTCCACCTGACAAAGGAAAAAAAGTATTATTTTAGATTCAGGTAAGATAAATCTTATAGGCACCACAAAATACAACTCTACATCTTACAGAGTAAGTATAGACAGCTTTTCAAGCAACAAATTGAGACTGAAAAATTAATTAACCAGTTATGATATTAATTTTAAAGTTATTCATGTAAGTCCATTTGTGGATATGCTAGCAGCAAAAAATCAGTGACATTAGTTAAAGTTTATCTGGACTCATGTAAGGAGCTGTGTAGGAAGTTAGGAAAATGAAGGATGAAAGTGCTGTGTTGGCAGAGAAATACACACTTTGAAAACAACATTTTAATAGCATGAGTTTGTATCAAGAGAGTTTGTCTTGGGAAGAATGCACTTCATGATAACCAGCACAGGTGCAGCAGGATGCTGACCTTCATGTACAAACCAGGGCTATCCCTTGGTTCTGCTTCCCATGGTGGTGTGAATGATTATTTAACACCAATGTCTGGCAACTGTTTGTCACCCCAGAAGGTGAAATGTTCTTTTCATCACAAACAACACATGTGATTTACCTCTGACACAGGCTAAGATAATTTCAGGATGGGGACATTATTAGAATTTAATCTTAATTTTATTTACACAAAATGTCACTATGTATTTAGAAGTAGTATTTTCAGATAAGAGCTTTGCTTATCACATGTTAAATAATTTGATAACGGGAAGTGCAATATATCAATTTTTGTAATATGAAAGTGTCTGTACCAATTGCTCACATGGACCAGAAAGAAAGAACTAAATTATTTTAGCCTACTTCGATTGAACCTCGTATAACTTCATTAGCCCACTGCAGTAAAGTAGCCAAATTTATTTGCAAAATTTTTAGCCTTGTAGTGATAAGTAGTTTTGAAAAACGGTCTGGTAGAGAAGGTGATTGGTACTTAGTAAGGCCTCACAGAGAAATAAAAAGGTTGTGGAGATGAATCCCATTAGTACAGATTTGTTTTATACAAAATTAATTGATTCCAGTTAACCATAGAGACTAAAAAGCTTTGTATGTCTTTTAGGTAAGAGTATATTTCAGATGAACACAAAATAACAGAAAAGGAATATTAACACTGAAAATGTTAACAGTAGCTTTGGAAAGGAGATGATCATCATGATTTATAATCTCTCTTATAACTCTCTAAAAGGCAGGTAACACTGCTTTTCCACATCAAATTACTGTGTAATGAAAATCCCCCGATCAGTTGAAATAGAATTCTCCATTAAGTAAAAGTTGATTAAAAAATCTTCTGGATTGTAATTTATGATTGCATGTGATTTTCATGAAATTTATAATCTAGTTTTGCATACGGAGAATGTTTTCTGAACTTTTCAGTACCTAACATGACTTACCTATCCTGTGACTTCTGAGTGCAATCAGCAAATTTGTAACAGATGAAACAAAAAGTCATTGACACACAGTTTGTAGCAATCTAGTGTAAGGTAATAATAGATATAAATGTTGTTGTTTCAATTTGTACATGTTAATGGATCTTAGAAGCATCTACTGCCTCCAGCAGCTCCAGGCCTGGGGATTCCTCTTGCCCAGCCACTGTGCCCAGCCCCAAGACCTCGCGGTCTCTGTCCAAGGACAATGGATGCAGCTGCTACTTTCCTGTTTGCAGGTTCAACCAGCAGCGATGTTGAATGTGTATCCCACGTGCACAGAAAAGACATGGACTTGCCTGGTCACGCAGACAGCCAGAGAGCAGGCGCTGCCCCCAGCAGCACCCACGTTCAGGGCTCACAGCAGACACAGGCACAGCCATGTCCCCTCCTCCTCTTGAGCAGGCAGAAGCAGAAGGTCACTGGTGCAGCACACACACCACAGTCTCCAGCTTCACAAGCACACGCACATTCGTGGATCCCCCGAGCACCATCATGGCCCCTCTGCTCTCCTGGCAACCCTACCCAGATCCTGGCTGCCTTAACCTTGCCCCAGGGGTTCATCCAGGCAGTAGCTGGCACTGAGCCCTTGCAGCATGGACACACACAGGATAGGGAGTGAGATTATTCAGAGAGGTCATTCAGAGAAGGTGTAATAAAAAGACAGGACAGACTGGTGTGATCAGGTGCAGGGCTCTGCCAGACAAGCGTGCTGACCCGCCCCTTTTATACCCCTTTCTGTCTATTCTTCTCATTTGTTCCTTCTTGATATCCTTCCCCTAAACCTTCTTTAACAGATTTTTCAGTCCCACAGCCCCTCTTGAGATATCCCAGTTCATCCTGTTTCCCTCTGTATCAATTGCCACAGCCAGGCCGGCCCTCTCCAAACCTGTGGCTGCAGTTTCTTAATGGCTCATCAGTTAATGACAGGAAACTTTGGGGGGTTTTGCCTTTGTTAGTCCTTGTCTACTGGTTTTCTGTCTCTGTCTGTTGTTTATCACTTCCCTATTTACTTACTATCACCTTTTGAATGGAAAATGTCTTTTATCAGATAACCTGAATGAAGCCGATGCTTGCACATTCCATATACCCTTACAGTATGACTTAGATATTTTCTTCTAGGCAGGAGAAATGCATCCCTAGACATAAAACAAGGATCCAATACTCTCACACATATCTGTATTTCTGAAATATTTTGTGGCAAAACCCATGTGACAACATATTTCCCATTGTCCAGATCAGCAGTTGGATGCTGCTTCCATCAGTAAAAATTAGTTGACTTATACAACCTGAGGAAATGCTATAAGATATGTCTTAAAGCAGAAAATGATAAATCAATGTACTTTACCTATTGTCTTATGTAAGGTCACTTTGACTTTCTCATTATAGCAGGAAGGTGGTTAACTTAATGGCTCTGAAAAATGAGTAACTTTACTATAGCAGCAGTGTTAAGACCTGTGAGATTAAATTTGTAATTATACTGTGTGAAACACATTCAGGAAACAATTATTTTTCAAATTTTTTTACACAAGAGACATATCATTATGTTATATTTCTTATTATTACATGTTTTAGTGAGCTTTTTGACTGAAAATTTTTAATTTGAAGAAAATGTTTAAAAGTTTCCCTTCTGATTTCACATCATACCAGCCTTTGGTAGGATAATGTAAACTGCTGTGACATAATGCAATGTAACATTTATCATAGCACTGTATCACTACAAAATAGTCAAAGATGCTAGTGTAATGTTACCAGGAATCTGCATGGAAAAATAGGCTGTGAAAAGATTACACACACACTAGTCCTACCAGAAGATAAACCACTTAAAATTATAGACTACCTCTTCTGGTCAAATCCCATGAGTTAAATCTGGCTACACCCTCTGCATATTTAAAAAAGTGCTCAAGAGGTTTATAAAATGGCATTCAGTCCTATGTGCAATTGCAACAATTGCAAAACTAAGCATTTAACAGCACACCAGTATGCTTGGCAGACAGGAGATTTACACCTTGTTAATATGGTATCTTCAGACATCTGACCAGCTCTTACTTGTACAGTCATTGCTTCAGTACTTTACTGCTAATTTCTACTTTTAATTTAGATACCTGGCTTCATTATGAAAGATCTAAACTCATTAAGCTAAACGTAGACCTTAGCACTTTTAATTCTATTGCTTCCCATATTGCAATTACTAAAAATAAACGCTATGGTTTTATATTACAGGACTTACAGAACTGGAAAGTTTTATGTACAACAGGGAAATTATTTATTTCATAAATATGAGCTAAGTTCATGGAGGGGGTATAAATATTTCATTCACATATTGTAATGCGGTATTAGATTACAGAAGTAAATTCAGATAAATTCCCCATGAGAAGGTCCCAGAACCCAAACCAATGTATCACAATATTGGGAAAAGTGAATTCCAGTCTACTGGCTATGTATCTGCACTGCAGTTAAGTAAGACAAAAGACCAGCTGTAATAAAATATATGCATATCATAAATACATGTTAATTTGAGATAATAATAAATAATTACTTTGTTACACAGCTATATTCAGTAGCATGGCAAGCAAGAGAGAGTTATAGTTCATTATTAGATGAAACTGCAATGAGGACCAGCACTGATATTATGCCTTCCTAGAACAAGACATACATTTGTAAACATCTCCATTTTTGAACAAGCTCAAAGTAAACGATTGTAAGAAAACAAAAATATTTCCAGTGAGAGCCCTAGAAAAACATGCCTATTTTCCCACTTAGTGAGAAAGTCCCAATTTGAAAATGAACATATCCCAGGAAACGAAGACGCAACATACCCATATAGCACTATTTATGAGTGAAACATTGTAATGTCTGTGTATACACATATGTACATGCATATTATATATAGAAACATGAATTATGTATGCTTGTGTGTCTGTATACATATAATATATTTACAGATAGACAGATAGCTAGAGATATTTACAGGTATATGGCTCAGTTACTGATAGATTATCAAGTAGAAATCCAAAGACAGAAACTTCAACATCATGCAGGATTTGAAAGAAAAGACTAGGCTGCTTCCAGCATGCATCATCATAAACAGAGAGGAAATGATGCCTAGAGGTATGCTTGCCATGCTACTCAGTGTGCTACTTATCCTGCTCAGAAACTGTAATCTTAAACAATAGGAGACTTTTAGGCTGGTAACAGAAATAAAAATTAAAGTATGAACACATATGGCTAGAAGAAGAGTAAGAGCGAGAAACAGAAGTCCAATGTTTTAGGAATTATGAAATGCAAAAGATAGAATAGCCATGATTCCTGAACAAATAGTACATAGAGTACAGGTAGATTATTAGAAGAGTAACCCTAAATTCTCCATTGGAAAAGGGACAATTTTCTGACAGCTTATATCTGTACTGGCATTTCTCTTGAGGATTAGTGGCACATAATTTCCTCTTTCTATTCAGCTTAGCCATCTTATATACTGGATATAAACATAGACAAAAAACTTTATTATTCTGTCTGTCAGCCTGCTGTGAGCAGGAATGGTAGCATTCTCTCAAGAAATGTACTTCCTAAATGACCTCATTAATATTACCTGCAGTTTACTCTTAACTGTTCTTCTCTTATTTCAAAAACCTTAATTTCTAATCAGACTTGAAAATGTCATTTTATAAACAGCCTTTGCCTGCTGGTAAAAACAAGACATATTCCTGCTGAGTGTTACACACACCCATTCAGGTTAAAGTTAAAGAAGCACAAATGTATAATACTTCCGTTTAGGTTTCCCATAGCAGGAAGCCAATTTAAATCACTTATTGCAACTAGGAGACAGCAGAGCTGGAAAAGAATTTATTTTTACTCCTGTTGCCTCAAAAATGGGTACAATAACAAAACCTAGTTTTTCTGTTAACAGGTTTTGAAGGTTGGGTAAAGAGTTGAGTAGGTGACTCTGAACTGTCCCCATTTTTACTTACCCAGTCCAAATGGGCAGTCAGATGAGTAGTTGTTCTTTGTTCATTTTCCAAAGTGAAGGTTAAAGGGAAAAAAAAAAATCCCTCAAACATTTCTTTTTGCATTTGTCTTCATCGTAAACCGGAGTAGTGTTCACACTCAGCCCCAAATTCCCTCATTTTTAACCCATTGTATGTATTGTTTCCATCCTTATTTACAGTTGAGACAAAAGAAGATGGAGGAATACAAGAGAAAATTCAGATGTGATCTTTTACCTTAAATGTATTACAAGTTGAACTGGCTCAAATAACTGTTGGGTTTTTTTAACTTCAGAGTGAACTTGCAGCTGTGAGACAGTGCAGCGGTGGCCTGTGATGTTTGCAAAATGCTCAGAAGTATGGGTTCTGGGTTTGGTTTCTGTGGGAGCTATGGACTTGGTCTGACCACCTCACTCCAGGTATCTAAATCTGTTTAAGGGGCCCTGCAGAGCCTGTTTTTTCTCCTGTAAGTACTCTGTCATATGAGCTAGCTTAGGGATGCCTCATGTCACAAAGGCACTTCAGATGATACCAGCTGCTTTTTTATAATCATACACCCCAGACTCTGCCTTTTTAGCTCATCATTTTTACGGCTTTTATCATTTTTCCACTCCTTTTTTTTTTTTTTAATGAAAAAAAAAAAAAATATATATATATATATATATATATATATTCCTGTTAGAGTTTTACCCAATCTCATCAGTTATGTGCTCCAATTCCTATCATCCCTTTTATTTTCTTATGGCAGCTGAATTTACTGCTATGAAGGAAATTCAGAGGAAAAAAAAATCTCAACATCCTTCCTATCCCAATTCTTTTCTAAAATGAAACAAAAAATCACTGAGATGTTGATGTTTCTAGGTGCCCAGAGAGGCAAAACAGTGGTCAGCCAAGGCTAGAGTCAGATCAGCTATCTGTTTTGACCCTATCAGTTTTTTTTTTAAAGACACCTGGAACCTGATGGAGCTGGGGAGCTGAGCACCTTGACAACTGTCAGGAAAAAGAAAAAAGGCAAAACAGCAAAAACCTAAATAACACCAAGGGAAAGGAACCAGATCTAAGATAAATAAAAGAACAAAATGTTTCTGACAGATATTCCTGTCATAGTACAGATAACTGTGGGAAATAGTAGAAAAGTCCACAAAATGAATGAACATGAGTTCTACATCCTTGAGAATAGTCAGTAATACAGCTGGTATAGGAACATCTTTCATCCTCAGCAATTTCTTAATCACTAGATATTGATTCTACTTGTTTCTTAAGTACTTCTAGGAAAATTTCTCCTAACTTACACAGTAAATTTCTAGTAATTTTCCTGACAGGAAATTTCTTCCTTGTGTCTCTGTTGACTTATGCACACACTTTGTACTGGTCTTTCCTTGTAATTTGCAAATGTAATTATTTTACTTTTAAAACAATTACTACTTTTAGGTTAAGAAGATGTAGACTGTTAAGGAGATTAGTGTCCATGTAATAATGAATTTATAATTTTAGCCATCTCCTCCTCAATGTATTTGTAGAACCATTATATTTTCAATTACGCTGTTTGATAGTTGCATCTCATTTAATGCCTTTACCTTGGTGATTTTACATCTAAGGTTTCTGTCATTTCTACCAATGCGTCCAGATTCCACTTCTGAATTATTCTTTTTCAAGTTCTGCTTTACTAAAGTTCTCCAGATGTAACCATACTGTTTTCTTTTAACTTTACCTCATTCTGTCTTTACAAAGTACCAGGATAACTGTGTCTGTGCCTTCATTATGGTCTCTTTTAGGAGCTGCTAGATCTCTTTTTCCACTTAGAGACAAGTTGCAATGGGCATTACTTGCCAAGCCAATGAGCTGGTTGAAATTTACATTTTAAGGACATTCTCATGAGTCTGTAGCTTTCTTTTCTTCTTTCTTTTAGATAATTTATTTTACTAGTTTGTAAGTGATTCTCTCTCATTTTCTTTCTGTATGCAAAAGCTTAAATAGTTCTCACTATCTGAATCAAATTCAGTCTAGTCAAAATGCCATCTGTATGCTCGTGTTTCCTTCCAAAGAAAGTCTTTGACCATTCAGCCATTGGCCATCTGTTTGTTATGGGTATTTTAACTGTGGGCATCTAAGTCCCCGTGACATTCCTCCCCAAACACTGAGATCTGATTTACTATCTTAGTTCAGGGACTGCATAACTCCTTTTTTGTTTGATGAATACTGGGTTTACTTGGAGTGATGGAGATCATGCCTGCTCTGCATAATCCAGCAGAGAAATATGGTTCTTTTTCCTCTTCACTGACACTTTCACTCTCTTTTATCTTCCTTAATTTCAAACATGTACTTATACAACCAAATATTGAAATGTTTAGAAGAGGTTCAGTTTCACTCTATTAGGCACCTAAAATTTTGTTGCTCTATGGACTAATCCTTCAGAAGTAAAAATAGGATTTAGAATTATAGAATCTTTTAGATTGTAAAAGAACTTTAAGATCACCAAGGCCAACCGTAAACCTAACATTGCCAGGTCCAACACTAAACAATATTCCTAAATGCCACATCTACCCATCTTTTAAATAACTCCAGGGATGGGGACCACCACTTCCCTGGGCAGCCTGTTCCAATGCTTGACAACACTTTCAGTGAAGAAATTTTTTCTAATGTCCAATCTAAATCTCCCCTGGAGCAACTTAAGGCCGATTACTCTTGTCCTATTGCTTGTTACTTGGGAGAAAAGACAGATACCCACGTGGCTACAACCTCTTTTCAGGTAGTTTGCAGAGGGCAATAAGGTCTCCCCTCAGCCTCCACTTCTCCAGGCTAAACAACCTCTGTTCCCTCAGCTGCTCCTCATCAGACTTCTACTCTAGACCGCTCACCAGCTTGGTTGGTCTTCTCTGGACACGCTTCAGCACCTCAATGTCTTTCTTGTAGTGAGGGGCCCAAAACTTTATTTGAGGTGAGGCCTCGCAAGTGCTGAGTACAGGGGGACAGTCACTTCCCTAGTGATTAAGCCAGCTGCCAACGAACACCACTAGGTCCTTTTCCAACAGCCAGCTTTCCAGTCACTCTTCCCCAAGCCTGTAGCATTGCATGGAGCTGTTGTGACCCAAGCGCAAGACATGGCACTTGGCCTTGCTGAACCTCATACAATTGGCCTCGGCCCATGGATCCAGCCCATCCAGATCCCTCTGTAGAGCCTTCCTAATTTCAAGCAGATTAACACTCATGTCCAACTTGGTGTTGTCTGAAAACTTATGGCAGGTGCACACAATCACCTCATTCAGATCATTGATAAAGATATGAAATAGAACTGGCTCTGGGGAACAGCACTTGTGACCAGCTGCCAACGGTATTTAACTCCATTCACCATAACTCTTTGGGCATGACCATCCAGACAGTATTTTACCCAGCAAAGAGTATGCCCATCCAAACCATGAACAGCCAGTTACTCTAGGAAAATGCTGACCCCCCTCCTTACTTCTTCAAGAATTGAAAAAGTCTCTCATTTGGTGATTGCTATGCCCAAGATGACCTCCAATCGTCACACCCCCCACCAGTCCTTCTCTGTCCACAAACAACAGGTCCATAACCTCCTAGACTCTTTCCTCTCTGTTGTATTGTATTTCCAGCAGACATCCGGTAAGTTGAAGTCCCCCACAAGAACAAGGGCTAGAGAATGTGCCACTTTTCCCAGCTGCTAATAAAATATTTAATCTGCCTCTTCATCCTGGTTGGGTAGTCTATAATGGACACCTACTATGATATCTCCCTTGTTGTCCTTCCCCCTAATTCTTACTCATAAACAGTCAACCCTATCACCAACATCTTTAAGCCCTAGGCAATTAAAACTTTCCCCAACATACAGGGCTACTCCACCGCCACTTCTTCCTTGCTTATCCCTTCTGAAGAGTTTAGAGCCATCCATGGCAGCACTCCAGTTGTGTGAGTCATCCCACCATGTTTCCATGATAGCAACTACATCATAGTTTTCCAGCTGCACAATGTCTTCCAGCTCCTCCTGTCTATTTCCCATGCTGTGTGCATTGGTGTAGATGCACTTCCCTTGGGCAACATATTTGGGAGGAAAAACCCTAATTCCTATGTGACCATTCTCAGGTGCTTCTGTGGTTTCTAACACTTCCATAACCCTTGCATTTTTGTGACTGCATGGATCTCCACCCCCTACCTCCACTGAGAGAAAAGTCTGAAGGCCCTTGCTAGCTCTTCCCAGGTACTTCTATTATACATGGGGGGTCACTTGGCGACTGTTGCTCTTGGCCCTGCCCAGGTCTTGTCAGCCACTGTCGCTCAAGCTGCAGGCTTCTGGCATCTCTCTCAGTTCCACTTAAGGCTCTCCCTGTTCCAGAACCCCTCATGTGCACCATATTGCAAGAGATACAGGTGGGATTTTCCTCTGACCTTCAGCTGTTACCCTGGTAGAATATCTAGTGTTATATATTTCAGTAATCTTCTTGGGTATGTTAGACCATTTCCACAGACCCAGATTAGGCCTTATTTAAATAAGGTGTGGTAATATTGTGAAATTCCATAGGATTGTAATGAGAATTATTAGGTTCAGAAAACAGGATGAGTGAAGACAGTTTGAAAGAACTGGATTTTTGATGTCTAGAGATTGGATCACAGGAAAGCAGTATTTAACAATTTAAAAGCAAACAGGTAAGCAGGAGGTCAATCAACATGTTCTGATGTGACAAGAAGCATCCATCTTAATTTGCAGTACAAGTTTTAAATTTAATAGTAGAAAACAAAGAGGAAGTCACAAACACTAATAAACTCTATCTTGACTGTCTAAGTTAATTCCTAGATGTCCTAAAGATGCATTCATAAATAATACTTTGAACTTTATATTTCTATATGTAAATAGATATTCATGACACCTAAGTGTTCATAAGTTCAAGTGAACAAAATTTCTCAATATTATAAAGGAAAAAAAAGGTATATTTTTATCATAAAGAAAAAGTATTAGGCAGTATTGTAAGATATAAGCATTGAGTACACATGCTGTGATTACTTTTAGGCCTCTTAACTCAGAGACACAGCCCTAATGTACCTGTGGTACTTTTGCTCTATCATTCAGATATTGACACATGAACTTGTAATACCACTTAAGAAGGCCTAGGCTATCAAGCCCAGTCTCCAGTTGCTTTGTTTTACAAATTTTTCAAGACTCTCTTAACACATAGTGTTTAATTTATGTTGGCCTTCTCAGATCATACTATCAACCTTTTTGCTGAAGTTATATTTTACTTTTAGAACTTAATTTAGTTACTGATATTGTTTTGGCTTTTGTTAAAAACGTGTTTTTTCATGACAGAGGAAAAACAATTTGAGATAATTGGAAAAGCAATTCTGCTTTTCAGATTACTTTGAGGTACAAATAGACCTGGTTTCAAGCAACGCTGGTACAACAGACTTCCCCCAGACAGATCACTGAAAAAATAATTTGTATTTTCATAATTAAAAAAAACTTATTAAACTGCTTTTCAGTAGCTTTGGAAGATGCCCACAGATTTTCCTGGCTTTTGGAACAGGCCAGTTGTGCTAGATACAGGTAAGTGTCAGAATTCCAACTACTATCTATGCAGTTATTGTTTCTTTGCTCTATATATGTTATGTCAATTAATGCATATATGTGTGTATATATTTATCAAATGCCCTGAAACTAAACAAGCTACTAAGCATGGAATAATGCCTGCCTGCCTGCCTGCCTGCCTGCCTGCCTCCCTCCCTTCCTTCCTTCCTTCCTTCCTTCCTTCCTTCCTTCCTTCCTTCCTTCCTTCCCTCTTCTACTCTTTCTCTTTCTCTCCCTTTTTCTTTTGCTGTTACTCTCTCTTCACACCCCACCCCACCCCCAAGAATAATAAGGACTTCGAGACTTTAGGTATGATTCTTACAACAAAATAAAGTGTAACACAGGAAGCAGAGATGTTTAGGCATAGGCAGAAGACTATGAGTTGTTCAGTTGTCAGTAATGGCAACGTCTGTTATGGGAGAACAGTGCAAGTATTATGGTCTCAGAGCATTTACAGGTATCATCTGATCAATCTAACCATGGCATTTCAAGATATTATTGCTTTTTCCAGTCATACCTCTTGGACATTACTATCCTTTTAGAACAGTTAGCAGAATAGGACATATACTTGTACTTCATTTATTTCTGTTATCTCTGTGAAAATACGTTTTTACAAGTTAGTTCATATTCCAGAATATCACAGTTCATATTCCAAACTATCACATGCAAAGATTGATAACTGCTTACATTTTCATTTCTGGATTTTTCAGGATATAGATGTCACAATTCAGAAATACTCTCATGGAACTTGGTGTAGTCAATGGCAACAGTATAAAAGGTGTGTCATTAGAAGCAATGGTATTTTTTGTTAATCATATTCTAAATCAGGAAGGATAATACCTAAGTCTCAAACGTTTATAAAACAGAATTTTACTTTCTGTTATTGATGATGAGATTTATGTCATCTAAATTTAGGGTGGGATTCATCACATCTAATTTTAGGTATAGACATCTACCTCCAAAAAAGGTGTCTAGACTTTCTTTACAGGTAATGGAAAACCAGTCAATGCACTCAATGGAGTCTAGAGAGTGATTCATATTTCACCTAAGGTAACTGATTCATCTGACCAAATACGATTGTCTACTACAGGATGAGATCAATTTCTTTCCAGATTGAATTGACTATATTGACTGGATTTTCATTTATTATAATGAGAATTTAAACATCTACACTGTAGTGAGCTACAATAAGTGAGATGAATTCCTCTCCTAGGGACTCGGCTAAGCTGACCAGCATCTAGTGACATTTGACATACCCTAAATATCACACCTAGCCTTCAGCTAATCCTAAGCAGGGAATCATCTATGTCTCCCAAAGGGTCTGTTTTGTATCAGCCAGCCTTTTACAGTTCTCTGGAGTATCTCAGCACTAGATGCCAAAGACGGAGCAACTAAAACCTTAATGGTTACCCCTAGATACTCAGGCTAAGCCTGAAAAACCTTCAAGGATGCAGATTCCATAAACCTCCAGGCTAGCTGCTCCAATTCTGCATTAATTTGCTAATATTTTTTTAAATGTCCAGTCCAAAACTCCCAAGTCACAATCACTACCCATAGTTGTCTTTCACTGAGGAAAAAAAAGTCTCACTCATCATTTTACCTTCTCTTGATGTCACTGTAAGAGGCTATCAGATTTCTTCTGTTCACAAACCTAAAGACCAACTGCCACAACCTCTCTTTTGACAGTATAAAAATATCTCTGCTTAATTGTAGATGTTTAAACTATATGTATATCTGAACATGGAAAAAAAACTTTGAAAAGTTGATTAAAGAAAAATTATTACACAGAACTGAAAGATCTTAAGAAAAACTAAAAAGGATAAATAAAATGGATTTTAGGGACACTTGAGGGTCCTTTTTCTTCAAGACGTGTTTTTGTTCAAAATGCAGAATTATAAAAAAATATCTAGGGACTACTTTTGCAAATGCTTGTTATAACTGTGCTAAAGTCAATTGAATTACTTGCACAACTACAAATTTTTAAGATGATATCTAGCTGAATGTTAAAATTAATGTTAATTTTTTATTTTCATTGTTAGTGGTTGTTTTAATTTGTTTCAGACTGTTCCTACAGTATTATTTATAGTAGCTTTAGATAATTTAAAAGTCAGTCTCAAATAGGGATTGAACTGTAATAATTACTTGTCTGCTCTTAATTCAAATTCTAACTGGCAGAACTCAGTTTAACACCCTTTTGTTGCAGTGCCAAGGAAATAAACTTAATTTTCTAATTCAGCTAATACCCAACAACTAGTTAAAACATAATAAATTTACTGCCTCTCTGGCCCTTTTGGCTTTGGCTTCATCCCCTCTAGCTAAAAATTTAAATGTTTTTTTTCTAAATGGAGCAGTGTTACCATATTATTCTTTCCCTATTGTCAATGGAGATACATATATTTAATAGATTATCTGGACTAGAAAAAATATTTTTCCTATAAACACGATAACATTTTACCTGACTTTACATGTGCAGAAAACAAACAGACAACCAAAGCCAGCATAAAGTCATCTGGGTTAGGAAATACCAAACAATTTTAAGAAACTGAAAAAGAGATTCATTAGAATCTCTTACTGTACAGAACCAAGAGATCTTAAGAAGAGCTGAAACGCATAAATAACTGAAGGAATAAATAGCTGAAAAGGATAGATAATAATACCCAGAAACACTGGGTAATGTTACTGAAGTTGTGTTACCACTTTAGCAGTGCAACATGAATCTCAACATTAATACAACAAATTTCAGATATCAATACATAATCTCTGGCTGAAAATCATCAACTACTGCTCAAAAGAAAATATATGCATCTCAAATTTATATTAATTTCCATTACATGTTATTCCATTAAGGCATTAAAGAAAGAAAGATCACTGGCAAAACCCTACTGATACAAGGGTTCGTGCCAATTAACGAATATTACTATAAGTAGCCAAACTAGATATAAGTTTTTTTATAAGCATAATGTAATGTAAGATAATTTTAATGTGTTCTTGTAAAATGCTTCAGAATAAATTGTTTTGTAGAACCACAAGAGAAGACAGTTCTCCTGTCAGCAAGAATGAAGTACATTAAATGTTTTATTCTTTATGAGTGATAACGTTTTATTAACAATATTCTCATCTTTTTGTTGTATTTGGTAGAGGGGATTCAGACAAACAAAATATTTACTACTAACATAGGAACATTAAAAACTTACTTTGTCCTCTGTATTTCTCAGAGCACCCAGATGCGTTGCTCAAGGACACAGATCCCATTCCAGGTCAGACCACTGGAAATGAAAACTGGCAAAATGGCATGTTTATGTCTCATTTAAGCAACATAAAAAAATATCTCTGCATTTCTCTGCAAACGAGTTTTTTACTTTATTATTCAAAGTTCTTGACAAATTGAGAGGGTTCTTTCCTCTTGGATTAGATTAAAGAGACCCAATACAACCATAGTTTTTCAGTCTTCAGACTAATGAGGACATCTTTAGATTTTAATATTTCACCTCTCCTATTCCCCTTATGTTCAAGAAATCATGTCATACTGATTTATATTGTGCCAGTTTCTGTTCTCATTAAATTCTGTGTCCCAAAAAGAGGCATTGGAATTTTTCAATGCCTAGTCCATTATATGAAATCAGGTACTATGTTCATGAATTGTACTAATATGACCTATTTTGAATTTTAATTGCTCAGCCAATTCTGTTTTTTCCCAACAGGTTACCAAGGTATAAACAAGAAATGTCCATCTGATCAAAATGCAGACAGCTACCAGGGACAGTGTATAGTTGTGGGTCACATTAATTTAATTTACATATTATAGAAAAGTGGAAATCATTATATCTGTTTCATATGAAAGGCTTCTAATGAGAATAGATAGCAGCATACTGTTATTTTCTTCTTATGCAAAAATGAAATAATAAGGATCAATTAAAATCTAGCAATATCATCATGGCCTTCTTCTGGAACTATGCGAGTGATAATAGTATTTTCTTTTCCTGAACTTTACATGAGAAAAAATATTCCACATATAAAGAGAAGACAGACAATACCATGAATTTAATTACTGTCCATTTCAATGAACACAGATGACAGAATTTTGAGATGAGGTGATGAACAGATATGTTTCAAGGATGAAATTTTAATAATAAAATTACATTTGTATTTCTTTATGTCTACATGCAAACCTTAAATTCATTTTGTACTACCCATAACAATATTTTACAGTAAATTTACATAATCTTTTTCATGCTAACAAAGAGTGGATGGCAATATTATGTATTTATTTTGATTTTAGACCACAGAATCACAGAATGATTAAGGTTGGAAGGGACCTTTGGAGGTCATCTCATCCAACCACTCTGCTCAAGCAGTGCAACCTAGAGCTGGGTTCCCAGGACAGTATCTAAACAGCTTATGAATATCTCCAACGTGAGAGAATCCACAACCTTTCTGGGCAACCTATGCCAGTGATCAGCCACTTTCACAGGAAAAAAAGTGTTTCCTGATGTTCAGGTGGAACCTTCTGTGTTTCATTTTGTGTCCATTGCCTCTGGTCTTGTCACTGGGCACCACTGAAAAGAGCCTGGCTTTGTCTCCTTTAGAACCTCCCTTCAGATATTCATAGACATTGATGAGATCTCCTCTGAGCCTTTTCTTCAGACTGAACTGTCACAGCCCTCTCATGCTTTCCTTATATGTGAGCTGCTCTTGTCTCATCATCATCCATGTGCCCTTCTCTGTCTCTAATATGTCCATGACTGTCTTGTACTGAGGATCCCAGAACTGGACACAAGACTCCAAGTGCGGCCTCACCAGTGTTGAATAAAGGGGTAGGATCACCTCCCTCGATCTGCTGGAAATACTTTGCCTAATGCAGCCCAAGATACCATTTGCATTCTTTGTGGCAAGGGCGCATTGCTGGTTCCTATTCAAGCTGGTGTCCTCCAGGACTGCCAGGGCCTTTTCTGCCAAGCTGCACTTCAGCCGGGCAGCCCCCAACATATACTAGTGCATGAGATTGTTCCTTTCCACCTGCAGGACTTCACACTTCCCCTTGTTATACTCCATCAGCTTCCTATTCACTAATTCCTCCAGGCTGTTGAGGTCACTCTGGACAGCATCACGACCCTCTGGGGTTATCAGCCAATCCTCCCAGTTTTGTGTCATCAGGAAACTTGCTGAGGGATACACTCTGCTCCATCACCCAGATCATTAATGAAGATATTAAACAGGACTGGACCCAGTACTGACCCACAGGATACATTACTAGTTACCATACTCCAACTAGACTTCGTGTCACTGATCATACATCAACATACTTGTCTATGAGGATCTTACAGGAGACAGTGTCAAAGGCCTTTCTGAAGTCCAGGTAGACAATATCCACCACTCTCCCCTCATCTACCAGGCCAGTCATCCCATCATAGAAGTTTATCAAGTTGAAGAGGCATGATTTCCCCTTGGTGAATCCATGCTGAATACTCCTGATGACTTTCTTGTCCTTTATGTGCCTATGCTCAATCTAAGTCTGTTGAAGTGAATAAAAAGGCTCCCATTAACTTAAAAAGTTACTAAGAATAAGAGCAAATCATCAAGGGAAAATTGTACGTAAAATAAAATTGTCCATGTGTGGTAACTGGATAGCAAGCAGTATCAGGGGAAGTAGATCTTCAGATGCATGAGAGATTAAGGCTATCATAGGGGACAGTTAATTTTCAGAGTATTGAAGCCTGTTATTTCTTAGCTGGTCCCCTCTTGGTTCTTTTTACTTTCCAAAGACACCTTACAACAGAGCAACTAGAATATTAAAAGCTGGATACTTGAGTTTATGATAAAGATACAACAGCTAAGCTAAACCCAGAATGAAAAGATGTCCTTTGAGTTAGACATATTAGCAAAACTGTTGTCTGTCTGTTTCAATGGCATTGATTTATAATTCATGTGGTTACACAGTGAAGGTAGTAGCTTTGTAACTTGTTTAAGTTATTTTCAATCTCTCCTTAATGGTCAGGAAGTATCATGGTGTTTGATGCTTCTAGTACTTTGCCAATAACTGTACTTCAAAAAAAGGGAGAGGGGTAGACCTTACACAGGCTTATTGTATGCTACTGTTAAGTCCATTGACATGAAACCTGACATTTCTGCAACCTAAAAGCAGTATGTTGAATCCTTCATCTTGCAATATTACTGTATATTACAAAATCAATGTATTATAATTTTTCATGTTATAACAGACTGCTCCACCACCATGTCTCACATATTTCAGGAGCCATAGCTTGTGAGAAGAGATAGCGCCTTTAGCGGGGGGGCGGGGGGGGGGGGGGGGAAGTTTTCTCTGGCTGAGACAAGAACTACATGCTGGAAAAGCAAGCACCAAGCATGAATAAGAAATGGTATATGAAAAAGCCTGTTTTTTTTCTACACCTCACATTGTCTAATAAAAGATATTATCTTTCTGTACAAATCTTGTCTCACATCCTTCAGCTGTCCTGCTTAGAGCAGTATTAGAATTTGCATTTGAGGAGTAGATCATAGTGGCTAAAACATGAATATTTTATGGTTTTAAACCCAGAATTCATGTCTTATTTTCTAAAAATGTTTTCAGGCTTTTTAACACTATCTGGATGTGGAAAATTGTGACTCAGTTATATGATATAAATTTTCAAAGCTAGCTTAGGAGAAGAAAACACATTGAAATTACATATTCTGCTAGTAGGTGGTGATATACACTTGTTTATATAATGGCCTTAGTTGACAAAGAATTGAAAAAATTGAAAAAAGAAAGTCATGTTCAAATGTTTGACAGCAGTCAAACTTAAATAATCAGGTTCTGCAACCTGTGACTATTAAGAGAGAATCAAGTCTCTGTAGTATTTTGTGTACTATATCTCAAAATTAAAATTGACAAATGAGTCTATTTAATTTAAATCAGACCCAGATGACTGGATTTTTAAACCATATTTCTAGATTAAATGAATTTATTTTTGTTGTCATAGTACTCCTATGCATACTTATGGAGACATAATGAGTTCTGTGGGATCATGCCAAACTTTGTCTCTAAGGATGTAAAAAGAAAGAAAGAAAAAAGTAGAAACAGAAAAATTAAGAAAGCTGTTAATTTACCAAGTACAATAAAGTATTTTGCAACAATGCTTTCTTTTCTTCATTAGCCCAGAGTTTAACAGAAAACATTCATGTCTATAACAGCCAGTATTTTTCGGTCATTTAGATATGCCATGAACCTCATATTTTCTTTTTTACTTCTGGGGTAACATTTAAGACAAAACGCAGGAAAGGAAATTCACATTTATTTCTTATGTTCCAAACTCTAACATACTCTGAGCTTACGCCACTACCATTCAGCTGGACACCATTAAGTTGAAGATTAGTTTTGGAGGTATATATATGCTCTCATACTGAAAGAAAAGCTCTTCATTAAAAAACTCAAACTGATTTTATATAATTTAAGTCCCTCTCCACTCATTATGCTACATCTTCAGTAATATTTACAGTTTTGATGCAGATGAAAAGTCAATATACACTTCATTAAAGATTAGGTCTCTACATCGGTAAAATGCATTAAACACAGAGACATGAAAGCATCCAGGTGCTACCCAGACATCACTATTGCTACACAGTTTGTTGAAGGTTTGATCTCTAGTAAAGATTGTATGGGAACACGCTAGTGAAAGAGTCAGTTCACAGCATGTTTAAAAGCATTGTTTTGATGCACATTACCTTTCTTTTATGTTTCTCTGTTGCATTTCTTCTGTTTTCTTTTCCTTCCTTTTACATGCTGTGCTTGTATTCTAATGTGAAAACAGTTGCCTAATAAAAGCGACTTCTTAGCAATATCTTTGTGTGTCCAAAAATTGAGCCCTTCTTAGCAATATCTTTGTGTGTCCAAAAATTGAGCCCATGCTTTCCCATTCAAAATTATTTAGTTCTTCCATTACAGGACAAAGATTTCCTTTCCCACCAACTTAGAGACGTCATAACATACCTTTGATCACTGAAATCATCTTGATCAAGGAGGGAAATTTAGAGGCCAACATAAGGAGCTGGACCATGACTTTTGCTCTGGAACAATTCCTTATGTAGAGCAGAATTTGCAGAGTAATTTGTCAAAGTTTAATGGAGGTAAGCAGAAGAGATGTTCCACATATGATAAAGCCAGGAGCTTGAGTGTAAGAGCAAAGTTTCACTCTTGGCACTGAAGTAAAGGCCAGAAAGAAACTACAGAGCTGTTAAACTTCTGGAGGAGAAGTATTAATTTCTCCCTACCTCCCACAGAGCTTGCCAGAGGACATGAGCATCTGTCTCTAACATTTTGACCTCTTGATGCTTGATTTTCTTTGTGAGTTTAACCTTTGCTTCTGAAATAGGACATATACTATTTTTGAGAATGGTTTTCATGTAAAAAATATTTTTTGTTTGTAAATTATTTGAGTCATGTCCCTCTCTGAACTGATGAAAATCTCTGAAGCTCCATTTCTTCAACAAAATAGATTTTTAAAACATTTATATGCTGTATGAACACAGCAGAGTGGTGTTTTTGTTTTTGTTTTTGTTTTTTTCTATTGAGTATTCTGGTAACCATGGATCATGTTTTGTCTTACCAGCTGGCAAACATGAAAAAAAAAAAAAAAAAGGCTCCAAAAATTTACTTCAGAAAGTTCATTCTCTTCAGAATCAGACTGATCTCACTGTTTTGTGACATTTTAAAAAATGATTTGTAACAGTCTCAATGTCATTTGTTTTCCAGGAAACTTGGTGTCCTACAGTAGAAAATTTAGTCAAAAAAAAAAGATCAGAAAAAGGAGGCACTTCAGAAAGTATAATTTTTTTTTTCACATAAAATTTATGTATGATTTTGTGCCTTTTGTAGTTTGGAATATCTTTATCCTATTCTGAAATATGACAGAAAGTAGTGTTGTATTATGTGGAATGTAAATTCAGAGTGAAAGAGGAAGATGTAGATGCAAGAAAATAAAATAGAGAAAGAAAAGGAATTTTCAGAAAAGAGATTAAGTTTGTTTTCATTACTCTCCTGAATAAAATACCTTCTCCAAAACTTCTGCTCTCAATTCCGCTTTTTGGCAAGTGTTTTGTAACAACTTTCAAAACCAAAGAAAGAAATGTCTCTCTCTCTATATATATATAAAAAAAATAAAAGCCTTGTGCTCCATTGTTTCTCAGTGACTGAGTAACTTACGTTAAGATAGAATAGCTCTCATTTTCTGTCATAGACCTTGCCTTCCTCAATACCTAATACAGTTAGCTAGCATATATAAGCCAGGTATTACTGATTTCTTCTTTCTGTAAGGCAAACCTTTTAGAAGTACAAAGCCTTCAGAATTCAGTTATCAGCCTTGGAAAGGTCACCAAGTTGCCACAACAAAGTCCTTATGCATTTGAAACCTCTGTTATCATCCTGAATTTTAACTCTTTCTCTCAATTTCGTCTCTGTTTTAACCACTCCTTTTCACTGAAACGTGCACTTTTCTGACAAGCCAATACCATGCTCACCTCGGCCTCAAGAGAATACCTAAACTACTTCCTCTAAGTGTCATTTAACTATTTTATATTCGTATATGTCAAGTATTAGAATATTCTTAAATTAAACAAGCAAACAAAATGCCCCCCACAGAATCTTAAGAGTAGATACAAAATCTCATTCTGCCTTTCCAATCAGTTGTCATAAAAATATTTGTTCTGTATCTAAACTTCTGCATTCTCAGGTTCACAATGGTTTGCTTTCAGAAGGAATACGGAATGTTGCCACCAAGGATATCCTATGGTAAGGTGGTTGTGGTACTTTCTTAGGACATAAAAAAAAAAGTATTTTCAATCTCCTTTAGATTAAAGAAGAGGTACAAGCAGTTTCTCTGTCTTTCTGGACAATATCTACTGCTGGGTTAGTATGCAAACCATTATTCCTGTGCCTTTCTCCATATAATATGAAGTATGAGTATCTGAAGTTATGTTTTTAGGAAACATCCAAGAAAACATGGGATAAGCCTTTTGAACTTAAATACCAGTGTCAGTAAATCCTAGAAGGAGCTTACCTTCTTACTTAGATTTTACTAGAGGTATAAATAAGTTTCCATAGGTAAACCCCAAATTAGACAAGTTAGTTGTACCAAATCCAATGCTAGATGGGAAAGAGTGAGTCAGCATATCTAGAAGTGATTATTTTAAGTATCAAATGAAGAAAGCAAAGGATAAGCATGAACTGTTTAATAAATTGGGTAGTATTATCCATTTTCTTGAGGTGTTGCCGAGGTCAGAATATAATACTGGTTGTTCAGAGAAGAAAAACTTTAAAAAATAAAATTTCCATAAATTAAGTCTCTCAGGCTCCCTTCAGGTTATAAAGCTACAAAAAAGTAGTGCAGGACAGCAACTAGCCACTTGGCTCATTATACGAAATACAACTAATTATTGCAGTGAGTATCTTCAAGGCACTAAAAATATGTCTTGCAGTCTTCAGATGTCTCTTTTTTTAAGCTTGTCTGTGTCCCTGGTAATCAGAATTCATGATCCCATAACAACAGACCCAAAACCTACTTTAGAGCAACCGGAATTCATGCTCATTACAGTTAAAAGAGAGTTAGCAAGAAATTCAGAACCATAACACAATAAATGGACTTCAGAGAGCCCAAAACGCATGCTGATCTTTGATGTAAGCTCTCTAGACCGGTACCTTTGCTGAACTCAAAAGGAATAACTTATGATTAATTCAGTTCAGCTAACTATACTAGCTGAAGGATAGCTTTCATTATTTAATCAGTTCCCCTCCATATATACTCCCTGATCAGCCATTTAGGGATTATTATAGAGGAAATTCTTTGAATGTCATTATCTGCAACCCTTGTAGTATGCTTTAGTTTAACTACCCCACCTGTCCAAGAACTTGTTTTATTTTCTGAGAGAAGCTGTTTGAAGTGAGGAACAGGAGGGAGTTAGGACTGAAACAGTTGTTTCACAAAGCATGAAAAAGGAAAATTAATTAAGAGGTGTGACAGTTAAAGTTTGCATTTCACACTTTTTGGTTTATATTTAAAAGAAAAATTTAATCAAGTGAGGGGGTTTAGATTTAAAAACAGAGGGTATTGCTCCTCAAGGGCAAAGTGGTCCAGGAAGTGTTCCAAGAAGGAAATCTTAAAGGCACAGGAACAAGCTATCCCCATGTGCCATAAGACAAATCAGCAGGGAAGACAATTGGCCTGGCTGAACAGGGAGCTTTTGCTGGGACTCAGGATAACAAAGAGAGTTTACCACTTTTTGAAGAAGGGGCAGGCAACTCAAGAAGAGTACGGGAATCTTGTTAGGTCATATAGAGAGAAAATTAGAAAAGCAAAAGCCCAGCTTGAACTCTATCTGGCCACTGTTGTAAGAGATAACAAAAAACGTTATTAAAAATACATTAACAACAAAAAGAGAGCCAAGGAGAATCTCCATCCTCTATTGGATGTGAAGGGTAATATTGCCACTAAGGGTGAGGAAAAGGCTGAGATACTTAATGCCTTCTTTGCCTCAGTCTTTAATAGTCCGATGAGTTATACCCAGGGTACTCAGTCCCTCAAGCTGGAAGAAAGGGATGGAGAGAAGAATAAACGACCCATAATCTAGGAGGAAGAAGTTTACGACCTGCTACACCACCTGGAAATCCACAAGTCTATGGGGCCAAATGGGATCCAGATGAGAGTACTGAGGGGGCTAGCAGAGGATCTTGCCAAGCCACTCTCCATCATTTATCAGCAGTCCTGGTTAACAGGGGAAGTCCCAGATGACTGGAGGATTGCTAATGTGACGCCCATCTACAAGAAGGGTGGGAAGGAGGATCTGGGGAACTACAGACCTGTCAGCCTGACCTCTGTACCAGGGAATATTATGGAGTGGTTCATCCTGAGTGCACTCACCAGGCATTTGCAGGACAACCAGGGGATTAGGCCCAGCCAGCATGGGTTCATGAAAGGCAGGTCCTACCTGACCAACCTGATCTCCTTCTATGACCAGGTGACCCACCTAGTGGATGAGGGAAAGGCTGTGGATGTTGTCTACCTGGACTTCAGCAAAACCTTCGACCCAGTTTCCCACAGCATTCTCCTAGAGAAGCTGGCAGCTCATGGCTTAGACAGATGTACTCTTCGCTGGGTGAAAAACTGGCTGGACGGCTGAGCCCAGCCAACAGCATCCTAGGTTGTATCAGGAATAGTGCAGCCAGCAGGAGTAGGGAAGTGATCGTGCCCCTGTATTCTGTACTGGTGAGGCCACACCTTGAATACTGTGTTCAGTTTTGGGCCCCTCACTACAGGAACGATATTGTGTTGCTGGAACTTGTCTAGAGGAGAGCAACAAAGATGGTGAAGGATCTGGAGAAAAAATTATATGAGGAGCATCTGAGGGAACTAAGGTTGTTTAACCTGGAAAAAAGGTGACTGAGGGTAGATGTTATCACCATCTACAACTACCTGAAAGGAGGTCTAGTAAAGTGGGTGTCAGTCTTTTCTCCCAGGTAACGGGCAATAGGACGAGGGGAAATGACCTCAAGTTGTGCGAGGGCAGCTTTAGGCTGGACATTAGGAAAAATTTTTTCACTGAAAGGGTTGTCAAGCATTGGAACGGGCTGCCCAGTGAAGTGGTTTAGTCCCCATCCCTGGAGGTATTTTAAATACGTGTAGACGAGTGACATGGTTTAGTGGTGGGATGGCAGTGCTAGGTTAATGGTTGGGCTTGATGATCTTAAAGGTATTTTCCAACCTAAACGATCCTATGATTCTATTATACAGACAGTAGTCAACTTAATTAGCATGGCACTAGTGCTGTGTTAGGAGGCCTTTCCAGTTAAAAATGGGTATGTGACTATGGAAACAGAGAAATCTCTTACCCTGAAGGGCTGGAACAATGGTGGAGCAAACATATAATCAAGGACAACTCAGAAATATCTGCTGCTATTGCAGCATGAATGATTATTTCTTCTCTTTTAATTTTGCTGTCTTAAATTTAGGTTTCCAAGTTGTGTATTCTCCCATTATAATCAGAAGATAGCAGACTGTCATAAGTCACTTCCTCACATTAAATTTATCTCTTGTTGGGATGAATTACCATCTCAGAAAACCTTTCTCTCTTCACTGATTGTATATATAACAGGTTTAACATAAGCACTTCATGCCATCCTAGCTGCCTTAGGGAAGTCTCCCTGGCCTCCAGCTGCCTCTCCAGAATGTGGAGCTTATGCAGATTGTGTCATATCTGTCATCACCAGTGTTCTAACTGGCCTCCAAATCACCATTTTTTCATACACCCTAGGGCACCTGAAATGGACAGCTGGAGGAAGGCAGGATGTTCTTTGGTACCTGAAATAATGTTACCCTGTAGCTTGAAATGTGGTATTGACACTGCTAGTAACAGGACACATGCTTTGTACAAAGACTCAGGACCCAGTCTGTTGGACCTGCTCTGTCTGATCTTTTCTTGACCTGCCTGCAGCTTTCTTTCACTTGGCTTATCTGTGACAGTATTTTTTCTAATTGACAAGACTATCTGGTTTGCCTTTGAGTATCTTATAAACAGTGCTGCCAACATTTTGTGATGCTAACCTAATGATAGCATAGAAAAAATAGAGGTCTGATATTACAGCAGAGGTCTTGAGAAGTGGGGACACAGGATGTGGTGTAGAGGAGCACAGCTATGGGATGATAAGGCATGGGGTATAGCCTAACACTGGAGACCCTACAACTGTAAATCATGGGCATTTATTGAGTCTTTTTCACTATAGGACTGTTATTTCCTTCTCTGATTCTTGCATTAGACTGTTAAAATTTCAATTATACTAACAATAAATTATTGTTTGTATATATAAGGTGATTCCTCCTTGCCCATAAACAAGATTTTCACAGAATCACAGAATCACAAGGATTGGAAGGGACCTCAGGAGATCATCTAGTCCAACCCACCTCCTAAAGCAGTTCTCCTAGACCATGTTGCACAGGACTTCGTCCAGGCGGGCTTTGAATATCTCCAGAGAAGGAGACTCCACAACCTCCCTGGGCAGCCTGTTCCAGTGCTCCGTCACCCTCAGAGTAAAGTTTTTCCTCATATTCAACTGAAACCTTTTATGTTTCAGTTTGTACCCATTGTCCCTTGTCCTGTCGCTGGACACCAGTGCAAACAGACTGCTTCCGTCCTCGTGACTTCTGCCCTTAAGATATTTGTATGTGTTGATGAGGTCCCCTCTCAGTCTTCTTCAGGCTGAACAAGCCCAGCTCTCTCAGCCTTTCCTCATAGGGGAGATGCTCCAGTCCCTTTATCATCCTAGTTGCTCTCTTCTGGACTCTTTCTAGGAGTTCCTCATCTTTCTTGAACTGGGGAGCCCAGAACTGGACACAGTACTCCAGGTGGGGTCTCACTAGGGCAGAGTAGAGGGAGAGGATAACCTCCCTTGACCTGCTGGCCACACTCCTCTTAATACACCCCAGGATACCATTGCCCTTCTTGGAAACAAGGGCACACTGCTGGCTCATGGTCAGCTTGTCATCCACCAGGACTCCCAGGTGCCTCTCGGCAGAGCTGCTTTCCAGCAGGTCAGACCCCAGCCTGTACTGGTGCATGGGGTTCAACGTCCCCAGGTGCAGCACTCAACACTTGCCCTTGTTCATCTTCATGAGGTTCCTCTCCACCCAACTCTCCAGCCTGTCCAGGTCCCGCTGAATGGCAGCGCAGCCTTCTGGCGTATCAGCCACTCCTCCCAGTTTTGTGTCATCAGCGAACTTGCTGATGGTGCACTCTGTCCCCTCGTCCAGGTCATTGATGAACAAGTTGAACAAGACTGGGCCGAGTACCGAGCCCTGGGGAACTCCTCTAGCTACCGGCCTCCAACTGGACTCTGCCCCGCCATTCGGAACCCTCTGAGCCCTGTGGTTCAGCCAGTTCCCAATCCACCTCACTGTCCACTCATCCAACCCATACTTCCTGAGCTTCCCTATGAGGGCATTATGGGAAACAGTGTCAAAAGCCTTGCTGAAGTCAAGGTAGACAACATCCACCGTTCTCCCCTCATCTACCCAGCCGGTCATGCCATCATATAAGGCTATCAGATTGGCCAGGCATGATTTCCCCTTGGTGAATCCATGCTGGGTACTCCTGATGATCTTTTTTTCCTTCACTTGCTTGGAGAGGACCCTCA
Organism: Butorides virescens; assembly: GCA_017310255.1. Classification (NCBI taxonomy): domain Eukaryota; kingdom Metazoa; phylum Chordata; class Aves; order Pelecaniformes; family Ardeidae; genus Butorides; species Butorides virescens. The sequence goes on from JADKXX010001783.1 coordinate 59,027, forward strand.
GAATGAGTAGTTCCATCACCTTTCCAGGGACAGAGGTGAGACTAACCAGCCTGTAGTTCCCTGGGTCCTCCTTCTTGCCCTTTTTGAAGACTGGAGTGACATTGGCTATCTTCCAGTACTCAGGCACCTCTCCTGTTCTCCACGACCTTTCATAGATGATGGAGAGTGGCTCAGCAATGTCGTCTGCCAGTTCCTTCAGCACTCACAGGTGCACTCCATCGGGGCCCATGGACTTGTGGGTGTCCAGCTTCCTTAAAAGATCCATAACCTGATCCACCTCGACAGAGGGAAGGTCGTCCTTTCTCCAAACTTGCTCGATTACCTGCCAGGACTGGGGAGCCTGAGGGCCAGCCTTGACAGTGAAGACTGAAGCAAAGAAGTCATTCAGTAGCTCTGCCTTCTCTGCATCTTCTGTCACCAGGGCACCCATTTCGTTCAGCAACAGTCCCACATTACCCCTGGTCTTACGTTTACTGCTGACATACTTGAAGAAGCCCTTCTTGTTATCCTTGATGTCCTTTGCCAGACTTAGTTCCAGGTGAACCTTGGCCTTTCTAGTTGCTTCCCTACATGCTCTGGCAGCATTCCTGTATGCCTCCCAAGTGGCCTGACCCTCTTTCCACATTCCATGGAGCTTACTCTTTTCTTTGATTTTCACTAGAAGCTCCTTGTTCATCCATGCAGGCCTCCTGCCTCGTTTACTTGATTTCCTACTCACAGGGATGCACCGATCCTGAGCACGGAGGAAGAGCTGCTTAAACAGCGGACAGCTCTCTTGGACTCTCTTGGATCATTAACAGTTTGCATAGTTAAATTCTTGCCCTGACAAAACAAGACTAGACGCTTGACTTTAGATGGTAACCTTTAGGTAAAATAGATGTTTTTCCTTTGCAGCTTGATTCACAGACACAGTGATCTAAAGACATGGGGCTGGCAAATCTGGCAAGCGTGAATTAAGCAATCCCACAGATTTCATCAGCGGCAGCTGGATGCCACAATAATTTCTAAGCAGTCATTAATGGTCCTATAAACTTACATTTACATGACTGAAATCAGCCCATCTGGTATTCACTGTGATAACCAGACTAAAAATATTTGGTAAAATTTAAAGATTAATAAAGCAGCACCTAGTTAGTATCTGAAAAGACTTTTTTTTTTTCCCCCCAGCATTTTCAAATATAATGAAATTCTCAAATACCTGGAGTTAAGCCAGATTTTAAATTAACATAACATTTTCTATACCTAGTCTAATTTTACTTTGTGCCCTGAATACTTCAAGGACAAGTTCTGTGTACATCCATTTTCAAAGGTTGCAAATTTCAGGCATGTTGAGGGTAAAGTCAGTTTTAATAAATAATTTTTTAAAGTTTTTGATATCCACGCTGTGATATAAATTAGTGGTTCCTTATTATTCTGGTACACTCATATATCATGGTGATAACTTCTAGATAGACACAGACACTGAGAAAGATAGTATCTTGCTAACAGCAGAAAAAAAGAAAAAAACAAACACACACACAGAGACACATCTAGTTAATGAAAGAATTTAATTCTCTACCAAACTGTGGCACACTGAGTATTCTTAAATGTAGTTTACAAGAATTATCTGTTGAAATCTGTATAACTTTGCTCATCGTAAATGTCAGTTACATTATGTGACTAAGATATGGTATATTCTTAAGATAGTGTCTTGGGCACAACTTTGTAAATTTAAAATGCCATTTCATTCAGTCTGAGAGACTTAATCACTGTTCAACTAGTATTCGGTTGCGTAAATCTACTATTGTTGTGTTTACCTTTTTACAAGGGCCAAGAATTAGATTCAAAAATTCAAAATTACGGTCTCTGTATGATTTTTTTTACTTTTTAAGTTGAGATTTTCTAAGGAGACAGGCTTTCAGCTTTATAAACTTTGTTAGGATTTCCATTCAACTCCATTTAAATAATCCTGCCCTGTTACTATTATTAAAACATTCTTGAAAATAGGATTTGACTAGATACATGGAAAACACTGCAAATGTATTACAGAAATTTGATGAGTTACTTTTTAGTTATATTTGACCATTCACATTGTAGACACTGATAGCTAAACCTGTCTCTGTGTGTGCCCTTTATGATTAGTGGAGAAAAAAGGCTCTTTTAGGGCACAGCTAATCTGACCGATTTTAGACATTTCATTTGGGGTGAAATGAATCATACCTGGAAGTGTCTATTTCTCTCCATTGACTATGAATGGAGCCTATCATGATTAGCTCAGGCATAGCCAACCACTAAATCTTTTTTTTTGCTTTTAGTCAGATCAATGTCACCCTTTAACATGATTTTGGGTGGATCTTTCTGTTCCAATACTGCGTTATTCTGTACGTATTTCTTTCTTGAGTGACTAACTCATTCATCTTAAATTTTCTCAAATGAGATACTGTTGGTACAAAGATGAACTTTGATTTTAGCTTTATCTGTGATTACTTAGATATCAGATAGATATTTTGTTCAATTATATATTGTAGTTAATGATTTAGGGAAAGAGAGACTAAAGACCTTCTTGAAATTCAGTATTTATTTCCAAAGGTTAGTTTGCCACAAACTACACAATTTGTGCATGCTGACTTTTAAAGTTATGAAATAAGCTGTATTTTGATATAAGTAGTAGGTTTTTTCTGAAAATTCTGTCTTAATCTTTCACCCTGAAATTCAGGAGGGTGTTTTCAGCCTTGTTACAGAAAACTTATGTTTCAGATAAAGTGAAAAGGTATTTCTCATATGATCACAGAATCACAGAATTGCAAGGGTTGGAAGGGACCTCGGAAGATCATCTAGTCCAACCCCCCTGCTAAAGCAGGCTCTCCTAGAGCATGCTAGACAGGACTTCGTCCAGGCGGGCTTTGAATATCTCCAGAGAAGGAGACTCCACAACCCCCCTGGGCAGCCCGTTCCAGTGCTCAGTCACCCTTAGAGTAAAGAAGTTCTTCCTCATATTCAACTGAAACCTCTTATGTTTCAGTTTGCACCCGTTGCCCCTAGTCCTGTCACTGGACACCACTGTAAACAGGCTCCTTCCATCCTCTTGACTTCCGCCCTTAAGATATTTGTAGGTGTTGATGAGATGATATATTTAAGAAAACTATTTTTAAAAGTCACTGGCTGAGGTTATTCTCTAGCTTTTCCTCAAAATTATTGTTCTCCAATAGTACCTCGTAGTAATATTTGTAATCAATAATAAGTGAATGTTTCCATAGTTGTAAAATTCAGTTTGCATGACTTAAAATTTATTCAAGTAAAAATAATAATAAAAATCACAAAGAGAGAAATCCAGTGCTAGGATCTGTAGAATTACAACTAAAAACCCTAATACTACAAAGAAGGTGAAGCCTGAGACTTTTAGATAAGGTACTGGAATCTGAAGAAGTTGGGCTACAAAAAAATTTGGGAAAATGTGTTGTGTGTTCTTTTTGGCATCTAGGCTTTGACAATAGACAAAAAGAAGAATTGTAGAAGGATATAAAAAGGTATATGTAATAAATGTGACTATGTGGTATGTACAACACCAGCCTGCGTGCACACACACACATGTATAGAGATACATATATACGTACATATTTGTATATACATACACATATATACATGCATATATATATGTAGATGTGCATATGTAAGCAAACATGGATGAAAACAAGGTTAAGATACACCACATACTTCATGTCATGTATTACACGACATATGTGTATATGTCATAAATATTCAACCTTTCTTTTAAAACCCATGACAGCATGATCTAGATTTCTTCTTCTGAGACAGCAAAACAAATGTCTTAGTCAGTTCTTATTTTTCAGAAAACATTGTGTTGAACAGGACTAAAAAAAAAGTGAATAAATACTACCATATAGTTTCCTGAAACTGAGCTGCTTCTGTAAGTATTTCAGACACATAAAACAAAGAAAAATAAAATAAAAACATTTTTCTTGGAGTTGTTATGCCCAAAATCTTGTATTATGAGCAAAGAAGAAGTATATGTTACATCTATATAAATATATGTTTAAATGTAGAACCAAAGATTTATTAATAGTATATTCTGAATCTTATATTTTATCATGATCTGCAGTGTGAGGTTGATCTTGATTTTTGAATCTTAATGACAGTGGAGGAAACACTGAAAGTCATCATTCTTCCATCACTATGTTCTTTGATGAAACTGCATCATATGTGGAGAAGTATCAATTACATTATAGTAATCTTGAAGGTTTGAATACGAACAAGATTTCATATCCTTCTATAGATTTAGATCTTTTAACAGCAGCTATGATTCCCTATAATTTTTTTTGTTATCCTTTTCTGTTTTGGTTTTGGGTTTGGTTTTTTTTTCCTCACATGTCAGTGCTCTTATTTTTTTTTACTATCACCTACTGTTAGAGGCACTAAAAGTTTGCCCTGCCCAACTATAGGTTCTGTGGTCTAATGATAGTAATTTTAGAAGTGCTTTTCATGATATTTCTTTAAAGATGATAAAATCAAAGAATCCTATCCTGTAGCCTACATTCAAATGTGAATTGACTAAAAAATTTATTTTAACAGAGACTGAGATGCTAAGAAAAATGTGGATAACTGTAAGACTTGCATTGTTCAGATATTTACAGTTGGGCATTCTGATGTTATATTAATCTGGAATCAAAACTACCTCCAACTACACCATTTCCAGAAGTACTACCCTTCAAATCAGCTCTTCTAGAAATAAAATTTCTGTAATTACTCTTATTTGTAGGATGTGAAAGTTATAGACAGCAATAATCCTCAGTTAACCATGATAAAGGACACTTAGTTAACTCAGCATCTTGTTAGAAGACCTGGCAATGTACAAATACATCAACTACATATTCTTCTTTGAAAATGTAGCATTCAGCTGCTATGAGGAGAGTGATGACATCATGAAAGAGACCATGATCTTAGAGAGAACAAGATAGTTTGGGCAGGACGACTTAGCAGTTGTAACAGGGAATTCCAGGAGGTCTCCTTTTTCCAAACAGGGAATAGAAAGTGTGTATTGAAGTAATAAATGTCTTCTCCACTTCTAAAGGAATAATAATTAAAATAATATTTCTTCTGACCAAATCCTGCCAGAATTCAAGAAAGGAGTTATTGATTTTGTTAGTTTGTTTTTACTAGAACACGCTTCAAATAAAGAAAACTGGGTAAAAAAGAGAAAGCAAAGGAGGAAGAAAATTGCAGGAGATGCAGAAAGAAGAAAAGAATGCTGATTTCACCCTATTTCTTTCAGTGTTTTATTTTTCTGCATCTAGTCATCCAGCAGGATGAACACAGGAACTCTTAGGCCTCATGTGCTATTTGTATATTCTTTCACCACCGTGTAGGAGGGGGACATGTCAATTACTCCTAGGAAGGGAAACTTAACCAACAGATTTTTAACATTTCTAATACAATTTCTAGCATCTATGATTTAAGACTTAGTCACCAACTAAATATCAGAACTGCTAACTGTATGTTTATATTGTATAATTATGCAGTATGGCTACCCCTTATTGCTTGACATGGTAATATATCTTTATTATAAATGAGAACATTAGCACTTAAATCCAGTCTCCCAAATATTTATTGTCATCACTTTTTTTTTTTTTTCCTCTTGCACAAATGCCAACCGTTTTTATTTTTAAAGATGAATATAATTTCATTCTGCATTCACAGCTTGCCTTAGTGGCTAAGAAATCTCTAATTCAGAAGCGAGAAGAACCAGAGCTAGAAGAGCCTATTCTAACCTGTGGCCGTGTAATATTTTTTTTGGTTGCATTTGATAAGACATGTGTTGAAATGACCCAGGAAAGCTGTTCTTAAGACCTGCTGTATTTTCAGTAAAATAAAGACAACTCTGGTTTAATGAAAACTTCAAAAGGATAAATTGTTGATGACACTAACTTGTAAAAAAACCAAACCACCAAACAAACTTTGAAATGCATGCATTAAAGAAGTAATATATGTATCAATGAGATTCTATTTAGATTCACAGAAGTAGTAGAAAAAGTTCAAAAGTTAATTCTCGAACTATGAAGACCCCAGGGAGCAAATGAAGATAATGATTTGCTATTTTCTCGATAATGAGATCCATATTCTGGTCTCTAGGCAGAGTCAAGGTAGCTACATGTTGGGCCAATTACAGATTTTTCAAAGCACTAAACATCATGAAAGTTAAAATTTATGGGATATAGAAGTGAGTAAAATAAGTACATTCAAAGAACACCAAAATATAAACTTGAAATAAATGGTTTCACAGTTGCTTCCATTTATTGTGATTTTAGGTTGATGCCATTCTTAGAACTGACATCTTCAAATATAAGATATTAATAGAAGTGGCACCTGAACTTGAGAGCATTTGGCAGGATGCCCTATTGTCGTGGTTTAACCATGCTGGCAACTAAGCTCCACGCAGCCACTCGCTCACTTCCCCCATCCCTCAGTGGGATGGGGGAGAGAATTGGAAAAAAAAGTAAGACCCATGGGTTGAGATAGAGGCAGTTTAATAACAATAGTGATAATAATAATGGTAAGAGAATATACAGAATATATGAAAACAAGTGATGCACAATGCAATTGCTCACCACCCGCTGACCGATGCCCAGCCCGTCCCTAGCAGTGATCACTCCCCCCGAGCTGCGATCACTCTGCCCGCTACCGAACGACTAACCCCCCCCCCCAGCATGACGTTATATGGTATGGAATAGCTCTTTGGTCAGTTTGGGTTAGTTGTCCTATCTGTGCTGTACTCCCAGCTTGTTATGCACCTGGCCGAGCAGGAGAAGCTCAAAAAGTCCTTGAGTAGTCTGAGCACTACTTGGCAACAACTAAAAACATCACTGTGTTATCAACATGCTTCTGGTACTAAATCCAAAACACAGCACTATGCTAGCTTCTGTGAAGAAAATTAACTCTATCCCAGCCGAAAACTGGACACCTATAAAAACATTTGATTTTAAGAAGGTCACTACCTTTCTATTGTAACTGAAAATTAGACCCCCTGATTCACACCTCAAAATTGATCTCCAGCATTTTACATACTTCAAGCCACAGTGGACTCTAGAAAATCTTAGTAGCCTATAAACAAGTTATGAGTGGGTGCTCAAAACTTACTTTCTGCAGTGAATAAATGCATAAAAATTCATGGAATTCTTTGTTAGTTAGATCATTAATTCCTTTCTGAAACGGGTTATGATTTTTGTCAAAACAGGAAAACATTCATTTTTCACCTATTTTTCCCATTCTCACATGATTTCTAGTGTTGTCATTTTTTATTCTGTCCCAAAGATACATTAGTAGTTTGTGTAGATGTTTGGAAAGTTAGCCTCTGAAAAATTCCTGAACTTGTTTTTGGCTTGATTCCAATTCAGTAGATAGTCACATAAATGAATAGCTATTAAAAGAGACGTTCGTCTTTGGATATTCATACTATAAAGAACTGGAAAGGCATCAGAGAAGTTCATGAAAAGAGTCATTGCAAAGAGATGAAATAGTAGATTTTGCAGTAACGAAATGTGAGTTCTACTGGCAGCATATAACAAATATAGTTAAACATTAAAATTCATTTTTAACATTAAATATCTTGTATGGCTGGAACTTATGCACTTTACATATAAAACACTTTAAAGGTCAGGAAATCAATCACCCATGTTTTACTTGTCATCCTATTAGTTTAAGCCAATATAAAATAATGAATACTTCTTTGTATTACAGTTCTGTCTTGCCCTCATTGATCCTCTATAAAGCTATTATAAAGGTCACAATATGGTAAGTCAAAGACTACTGGGGAACAGGAGGGCACAAGGTAAGATAAACATGCCACCTATTCTGGAATGGAGTCAAGCCATTCCTATATTTGGAAGTAAATGTTAGCTAAAATCAAACTTCACTTTGGTGTTAAAAGTTATTCCTATATTTTCATCGTCTGTTCTTATTCTCCATGATTTATACGTGTGTATAACAAAATTCTCATTAGGTTGATCCTTATAAGACATGAGATTGTTAAATGTTAATATTATTTCTTTCAAAGTTACTTGTACAATATGACTGTACATTAGATGCTTATGCAATCATTCTGCTTTTGTGCATAGTGGGTATTTTAAACATTAGGAAGAAGAATTAGTTCAAATTTAATTTAAAATCAAATACTACATATTCATGTTTAAGATATTGATATATATAATATAAAATCTATGTGCAGTACATGGATAAAATTTTTTAATTTATAAATACACATATGTGTGTAAAGACAGTGCGTACACACACAAATATAGTATTTGCATCAGTTACATATGAAATAAAATTGAGTGGGTGATTAAGTATAGTGAGAGAAACAGGTATATTATATATATGACTGTAACATTAATGAAGTAGAAAAAAAGATTTATGGCATTATTTTAAAACCTTTAATTATTTTTATGTCAATAACCACACATTATGTCAATAAGCACACATGTTTTTTGGTATTTTTCATTGCACACCCTATGAATTAGTTTAGTAATCTATTCATACAGTTGTTGCACGTAATAAATTGCTAAGAATTAGATGATAATATAACAGTATTTTTTTATTTCCTGAGACTACTAATGTGACTAATGGTGTGTGCTCAAGAAGAAACACAAACATAATTTCTTAGAAGCATGGTTGACCATAGCAATGTTACAATTCCATTTCAGGACCCATCTACTGAATATACATTTCAATTTTATGACCAAAATGAAATCCTGGAGAAAAATGTAGATTATATAAAAATCACATTTTGAGATTTTTTCCCATTTTTTTAGATGATGCGTATGAATAATATGAACATACATAAGCACACACTATCAAATCTGCTAGTATAGTTTTACTTGGCAATTTAAAGTCTTATTACTATGTTTGAAAAATAATCAATTAGAAAAAAACATTTGGAAAAATATACTTAAAAAAACACATTTTGAAAATGTTGCAGGAGCTTCTTCGATATTTCTGGAATTCGATATTTCATGTATTTAATTTGAAAATGTCAGAAAAAATATTTTGACTTTATTATATTATCTTTCTCTTTTGTTTATACCAAGGCTTTTCACTGATTTTGTAAAATATTTGTCAATAGTTTCAGTTCTACAGAAGACCTATTTCTCATGAAATCCATATTTCTGAATTAATTTGATAAGTTGCTTTATTTGTATATGTATATGATTATAAAGTTATATGTATTCATTTACTAATTTATAGGAATAATTAACAATGAAATAATTTTTAAGATTTGTTTTTTTAAGTTATACTATAGACATCTAGTTATTAAAATAATTAATTAATTAATCCATCAGAAAATAATAAAAAAGTAAATTAACTCAAACTGTGACAAAAACCAAAGCATTTTGGTTCCTCATAGGCACTTTATACATTTTATGTGTTTGTTATTAGGTTTTAAAATTTAAAGAAAAACTGTTTTACAGAAATAAATTTTCTCTGATTTTCCAATGGTTGAATAATATTTTACTAGTTGTGCTGGAATAAAATAACCTACATAATTATTTATGTATTGTTAGAAAAAAACCAATACATTTTCCATATGGATTCCATGTTGTTTAATGTGTTTGTCCTGCTCAGGGAATTTTACTTTTTTTTACAGAGATTTGTTGCAGGTGGAGTGAGAGAGAGGCAAAATATAGTTTATTGATATAAACCAGTGAGTTAACAAAGTTCAGTGCTAAATATGACAGTGGTTTATAAGATTCGATGGCGAGGTACATTTGGTTACTTACTGCACAGAGGACAGGGTCAGACAAAACTGTCAGGGAGACCCTTCCATTGAGTCATGAGGTTCAGAGAAGATCCCCTTACTTTCTAAACTCCTTCCTCAGAGAGAGTCCAGGTGAGGCTGTATCCAATCCTAGTCCCAGACTTGGCCAACGGTTTATGTCTAAAGGATCATATATGTGCCATCAATCCTTTGTAACACTTAGCTAAGATTTTAAAGTTTAGCATGCTATTAGCTACTTACCAAGAAACTGTTGTGGCACAGAATCTCTCAGCCTCAAGGAGTAACCTTGAGAGGTGTCCCTACTCATGGGGAGATCCTGACGTGCAGCCCACTGCCATGCAGGAGAGCTCAAAGGGCTCTTGGGCTGCTCACCATTTATGGGGGTAAGATGATTGGCTCATAGTCATATTTGCATACTGACCACAGATTTTGTTTTCTTCACCATGCTTAGGTGGACACATTGCACAATAGCCCTTGGCTATTGTAGTGTTATCTGTCTCCCCTGAATCCACTTTGAGCTGGATGCATCCATCACAACCAGATGTGTCCATCATGGCTGCCACAGGTCATTATCACTTGCGCAGAGTTACAGTAAGAGGTTGGGGGCAGGGGGCGAGGGAGAAGAGAAAGAGAGAGGAGGGGAGAGAGAGCATGATGCAAGGAAGTTTGTTACATATCTGCTTTCATTTCTAATTAAATGAATTTATTTCATATTCCAGAAGAACTTACCTTTGATAAAACTTTTGTTGGAAAAATGCCATTGTGAAAGCAAAACTCCCAGACTTCTAGTTGATGTGGAACACCTTAAAATAATATTCTATAGGAAAATACTGAACTGAAAATACTAAATTCTGAAATATTGACTTATTCTGCAATGTTCCACTTTCTTTCAAATCTTACAAAATATTATAAACTATTTGAGAAAGTGCACAAACTAATTTCATGGTTATTATTACTTTTATTCTTGATCTGTTGTTTCCAAAACTCTACAGGAAACATTATTTGGGGGGAAAAAAAAAATATAAAAAACCCCACCCACCCCTGGAAAAATGCGAAAAAACCAAAAAAGGTCCCTGAGAAAAGTGATAAAATTGAAGAGTTCAGGTCTGGTGTCTAAGTTTTTGGAAGGGGTAGAGTTGTTAACCATTTATTATTATGACATACTGTTGTAACTACTCTCTTGTTTCAATTTGAAATGGCCTTGAACAAGAGAATGACTGCAAATTTCTCACTGTAGTGACAGAGGTAAAAAAAAAGTTGTTACGTAGAGATAGAATGCATATGAATGTCCTCTGCATGACATGCAGTAAGTATACATATATGTATACATATACATACAATACAAAGAACAAGAAAAACTTAATAATTCTTTTTTCCCCTGAGTTAATGTTTCTATCTTTTAGAGGATTTTCACTATATAAAATGTCACTTTCTTGATTTATGATTTATATTGTAAACAGAAGATATTTCATTTTGCATATATGTAGACTCCATGTATTTTTCATTGATTCCTAGAATTTATATTTTATTTACACATAAAATAACAATGCTTGATGCATTGGATTATTTATTATATGAGTTATATGAATTAGACTATATATATATTTTTCTATATTTTTAAAGAGTTGCTGATGGACTTAGTATTGTCAACTTCCATCTCCAAAGGAACAAATTACAGTTTTTACTGAAGAGAATCTAGTTCATTTTGGGGAAAAAAAAAAATCCACCAACCAAAAAAAACCCCAAAACCCACTCTACCTTTGTTCAGTTAGACTTTTAAATACTTTTACCATTATACCTCTTTAACACTTCCATTGTAGTGTAGTTCAACATAATAAATATCTGGGCATGAATAAAATAGGAAGAGCTAGTCTTTATGAAGAAAATTAATATAGACACATTTGTCTCTTATTTATAAGAGATTCTTCTTTCTCAGTGTTAATAAACCTTCCAGAATTACTTCCCTACAATCATGAAAAACCACTAGGTGAAAAATTCTTGGTTTGATTGTATCAATATTATTACTAGCTCCTAATAGAAGGTAACTTGAGAACTTGCTTGAACACAACCATGGACAAAATGGACATGGGCACGTCCCTGGAGAAAAGCAGCTGAACTGTGTGAGATGTGGTTGGTATATCTACCTTCTCAGCATGCAGCAATTAGAAGTTGGCATCTTACAGTGAAAGTCATGGGAATCTGTTCATCTTTGTGAGAGCAGAATGGAGGTAACAGGCATAAATACTGGAGGAAATGTACTTCTGAATACCAAGTAATCGATCAAAAACAAGCAGGCAACTCCAAAACCAAAAAGGGGGCATACCTTGAAAAGCTTATTGGGATATGTGGATGCACAGTACAGCTATGCTATGGTTAGTCCTTAGTGCTTGGTGGTTTAGGCAGTCTTGCCATTACACACACAAATAAACTGGCAGAGGCCCTGATAATAATTCAAATCAGATTAAGGCTTTAACCTAATAATAAAGCTTGGTTAAGGAGACATGAAAATCACTCAAATAACTTTCTGGTCTACTAAACAATCAAAATTACACATTGGAATGATGAAGTTAATGATAATTAGTGTAATATATAAAAAATATATTATGTTAATTTTGGCAGAACTGTGTTCAGCCAGTTCTATATGGATGAACTTTATATGCTTCTGCTGGGAGTTTTACACTGGAGATTTCTTATACTTCTTCACAAGATAAAAAATTGTCTGACGTGATTGACTGGATATGGTTGTTATGAGATGAGATCCTGACATTGGGAATCTGCAAAGTAATGGCAGACAAAAAGGAGAGACTCTAGAGTGTAGACTGCATCACAGAATTCAGAGTGTCATCACTGTATTTTTTGAAGGTTAAAGTCTCTTTAGTTCCTGGTGGTAAATCCATACATGTTAAAATAAATATTTCTATGTAATAGAGCTCTCTTTAATGTATATATCTGAATAATGAGAGCATAGGATTGACCACACCACGGAGTACTACAATTTTTATAACATAATAAAAGTAATGTAATTATAAGATATAATTTAAAATTCTATTTTTGAAAATGGAAACATGTGAGGAATATGTGTTTAGAAAAAATACTCTGAATCAATGAATGTAGTGAACTTTATGAACTTTTTCATAAATTGATGAAACTCTGACATGAAATCACACAAGTTATTTTAGTTTATCTTCTTGTATGATGATTTTGAAAGTATGAATGTATTCAGGTTGAATTAGTGTCATGGGTAAAGCATGCAGTAAAACACTTCCCCCAAACAAAGACCTTGATTACGTCTTCCCAACACTTAAGTGACAGGATTAATCTAGTATGAGCTGGAAAACAATAATAGATGGACTTTGCTTTGTCACTGCCACTAACACTACTGCTAATAGTGCAGCTAAACCACATTAAACAGTAGGTCCATGTAGGTTTATAACCTGTTTCTTCCAGTGGCCAAAAATGGATGTTTGGAGAAGAACCATAGAATCATTTAGGTTGGAAACAACCTTTAAGATCATCGAGTCCAACTGTAAGGGTTGATAATTGTACCTTCAGTCACCTCTTTCCCTGGGAAACTTCTTGTTATTTATTTGTCCTTTTAAATAAATGGCTTAAATTCTGTGTTTTACTTTCTGTCTTCTGTTGCATCAAATTTGAATTCCTGTATCTTCTGCAAAATAATACTAATTAAATCTGGTATTTAGTCCATATAAATTGCTTCTTAATTTTGTCATCATTCTAAATAGATCCTGTTAAAATACATACCTAACTTCCACGCCTCAGTGAAGGTGGCCCCTAGAAAATTATTCCATCAAGATCATACATGTTTTGGTTTTAGACCAAATTGCAAGTTTGAACTTCTTTCCTATAACTTTTACCAAGACAACTCTTTCATTGTCCACATCCTGTTATATTTATGTGTTGATACAGACTTCTGATTAGAATTTCTGATTCATTAAGAGAGCTTCTAGTCCTATTTTTTTCAACAATGGCCAAATAAGGGAAAGTTAAGGTTTTTCCTGGATACTGAATGTGCTATGACTATAAAGTGATTTATATTAAGAAAAAAAAAAAAAATCAAAATAATTACCCAGGTGACAAAGCTGTTCCCTGGAAGTTGCCTATACTATTCAGCCCTAATAACAGCTAACAGTCATTTGGGCATTAACATTTCATTGGTATTGTAAAACCTTAAATCCTTAAAACCTTTGCTAATGATCATACAGAAATAGTATGCTACATGCACTACTTGCAGGTATCGTGTACAGGTTAGTATATTTGAACTTATTTAACAGATGTATTTCAAGAGAAATTTTATTATATTTTTTGACAAAATTATAAGAGTTAAAAGAATACACGTATCACATGATAATATTCTAACATTCAGTGAAGTGTTTTTATCTGCTAAGTACTTAACTCATTTTTAGTGATACGACTAAGTTAAACACATGAATTTGAAGACATCAATCACTAAAATGATTGCATTGTAGTTAAGGACAAAAAAAGGACAGAGCAGAAAAAGGATAAATGCTTTTAATTAGTCACATTTTAAATCACTTTTCTCAGTGAGGAAAGATGTGCTCTTGGTGATGATACTTACTAACTTTTTTAAAGTTCTTTTGAAACTCAGATCGTCACTGGAAAATAAAGGTCAAATGTCTGCAGGTGCTTTGAAAATGAACACTGGTGCTACTGTGAAACAAAAAGTGCACTTAAAAGTAGTAGTAAATAACCCCTTCATCTCTGGAACTTCATCTACTGTGCATAGCAGTTCTTTGGGATTTTTTCTAGGGATTTGGGGGAAAATAGGATTTTATTTTTTTTTTAAATAGTTCTTGTCTTCCATCATGCATCTTTTTTACATTGTAGAAGCCAACAGAAGTTTGAAAAAGGATAACCAATGAACCAAATGTGAATCTTTTTTCCTGCTACAGACTCATGATTCTGTGGAGCTTAAAATTATTTGTGTATGAAATTCTATTCCAATGAAATTGCAGAGATTTTTTTAGTCTAAAGTACATGCAGATTCATGCTGAAACATTGTATTCCTGTTGTCCTTTGGTTTCGCCTCTTTTTTTTTTTTGTTTTTTATTCAAATGTCTGTTCTTCAAGAAATTCCTTGTCCAAGACTGTTGGAAAACCAAAATAGACCTTTTTGCTATATCTGTTTGAAGCTTCATCAGAATGCCTAGATGTGAATTTTGAGTTTTAATTATTGGAATTGGAAACAAGATCAATATATGGTGACAAAGTATTTTTACAGGGTTGAATTTGGGAATGTTTGACTTACATTCTTGAGAAACACGTTTTGTTGAGGAGACAGTTGGTTTCTTGGATGTTGTGTTCAATATTCTTTCAAGACAATTGAACTGCAAGACAGAATAAACTTAGTTTTGGAAAAACTAATTAGCCAGAGAAAAAGTAAAGCAACAGTTTTTGAAACACTGGGCTTCACCCAGTCAATCATTTCACTGCTTAGGAAGTTAGGAGGTGGATTACAAAATGCCTTATTTCTTATGAGCTTTTCTGCTTAGTAAGATATCATGAACTCTGAGTTGTTTTACATGACCTACAGCTGGTACTTCTCATCCCCTTTGAACAATGTTTTTCCTTTTCTTTTTAACACTTTCATATTTTTTCCTGGGTTCATGGATTTTTGGGTGTTTATTTGTCAGAGTAAAAGATCTCTTTTAAAAGAAAACTTTGTAGAAGCCACAAAAGAAATTTTATAAACCTGTTCAATATAAATGTATTGCCTAATGTAAGAGGATAACTTCCTTGCTTTTCTGTATAGCATAAACCAAAGGGAAGAAAAATACACCAAGCTTTTTATTGTATGACCTTCAGTGGAAAAATTTGTTACATTTATATTTTTACAGAAACCTGAAAAAGCAGAAACTTAACATTTTATTTTGGTTTCTAAATTAATATTAGCATTCTGCTCAATGGAATTTTAACCTGAATTTTGTTTCTGTCATCCTTTTTTGAAATTGCAGCATTGAGCATTATCAGCAATATTTGGTTTAAGAAGTCCTACATGAATTTCCTTATTAGTATATAGGTTTTCTCTACAGCCATGGAAGATAAGCTAGTACCCTGATCCAACATTCATGGAAATAATGATCTGTATTTTTACTCTGAATTTATATAAGACAGAGAGCATTGGAAACAGTATAAGCTTCCCCTTACTTCCCCTTCCCTACTATATGTGTGTGTATATATATATATATATATATATATGCATACATACAAACAGAGTTGTGCATATAAGCCAATCATAAAATTACAGCAGCTTCTTTATTCATAGTATGAACAATGAACAGTGGCAACATTGACATTTGCATTAAACCACTGTCAGGATCTATACTTGAAAAGACAGAAGGTGTCAGGTGTCAGGTGGGGGGTTGACAGTGAGCACACCCCTGTGGGAGCTGCACCCAGGGAGAGGGACTCCTCTGCTTAGTGATGGAGTTCCAGGAGGAAGTCAGCAGGTTGAAGGGTGACAAGGATGCAAGAGAGAGAGAAATAGACTACTGGAACAGTACCCTACCTTCCCTGTGACAGGCTCAACAGGCAGACAGGATGATATGGAGGATTCCCTATCCATTCTCCACCTGCTGAATGCAGTAATTAAAGGGATAAGGAGCAATGGCGACAAGTTCCTGCCCAGTACGGCAGGGCCGTCTCCTCTGTGACTGCCCCACCTTCCCAGCTGCCCTTGCATAATAGATATAAGACTCTGCAAGTGGAACCAAACAATGAGGACGATAGTTCATCTAGCTTGGAGGTGTTGCTGAGATTAAGTTGGCCTACGCCTTGAGTCAAAACTGCTTCCATAAAGAAAACAAGATGGGTCATTACCATAGCAGACTCCCTTCTGAAGGGAACAGGAGGCCCAATATACAGACAGAACCAACTTCTTAGGGAAGTCTGCTGCCTCCCTGGGGACTGGGTTAAAGATGTAATGAGGAAACTGCCTATCCTGGTACAGCCCTCAGATTATTATCCATTATTGATTTTTTAGGTAGGCAGCGATGAAGTTGCAACAGTAAGTCCTAGGGGAATCGAGAGAGACTTCAGGGGCTTAGGAAGTGGTTAAGGGATCAGAAGCACAAGTAGTGTTTCCTGTATCCTTCCAGTTGCAGGGAAAGATGATGAAACATACAGAAAGAGACAGAAGATCGGTACCTGGCTCTGAGCCTGGTGTCACCGGCAGAATTTGGGGGCTTTTTGACCATGGGTCGGTCTACATGTGTCCTGGTTTTGACTGGGATAGTCAGTTTTCTTCCTACTAGTGGATATAGTGCTGTGGTCTGGATTTAGCAGAAGGAGAATGTTGATAACACACTGATGGTTTAGTTGTTGCTAAGCAGTGCTTACACTAGGCAAGGACTTCTCAGTTTCCCATGCTCTGCCAAATGCACAGAAGCTGGGATGGGAAACAGCCAGAACAGCTGACCCTAACTGACCAAAGGGGTATTCCATACCATATGATGTCATGCTCTGTATATAAACTGAGGGGAGTTGGTCAGGGGGCAGTGATTGCTACTCAGGGACTGGCTGAGCATTGGTCGGTTGGTGGTAAGCAATTGCATCATGCAGCACGTGCTTTGTATTTTCTTCATTATTATTATCATCATCACCATAATCATTGCTATTATTATTATTACTACTACTGCTATTTTACTTTATTTTACTTTTTTGTTTCAATTATTAAACTGTTCTTATCTCAACCCATACATTTCCTCGCTTTTACTCTTCCAATTTTTTCCCCTATTCCAGCAGATGGGGGGAGTGAGTGAGCGGCTGCATGGTGCTTTAGTTGCTGGCTAGGGCTGAACCACAACAGTCCTTTTTGGCACCTAACATGGGGCACAAAGTGTTTGAGATAATAACAGATTAACCAGAGAGTGTTAAGGAATTTATATCTGTTAACACTTGCTGGTCACAATATTGATTCATCTCATCTTGATCTTAGTTTACCTGATCTGCACCATGTTAAAAAATCTGTAGGTTAAAAATTGGTGTTGTTTTTTTCAGTTATCTGTGCTCTGCAGTGTTTAGTGATGTTTTGCCTGGGAGATTTGTTATTTAAACACTGTCCTTGAGCTTAATCTGGTATTTGAGCTTTGTGCTGAAGCCATTGCTCTACTTTGGGTACCATCTCATGGAGATAGCAATTATTCCTCTTCCTCTAGGAGGTGGTTGGGTTTTTTTTATTATTTTTTTGCTTTTTTTTCCTTTTATGGAGGAAATACAGAACGGCACCTTCCCTACCTTCTTCTATGTTTACTCCTTCATTACAATAACTTTTCAGTATCTTCAACATCCTTGGGTAGTCAAGATACTTGTATAGGTATTTCTTGGGAATATTATTTCCGTTTTGTCTAAGGTTAATATTATCCAGAGATCTGCCCTGAGGCTGGATGATTATGGGTGGCAGGGTTTGTGGGATAGTGAGGGCAAATACCTAGTACAGTGAGCACCTCCAGTGTTTTTGAACTTTACCCGTGAACAAATACAGAATCCTGAAAAACTAGTATTGTACTTGGAAGAAGTATGTTGTCACCCTGGCAACTCCAGAGAGACACAGATCACTGGAACATCCTGGGGCCTGGCCCATGCCTACTGAGTACTGTTCAACACTATTCAGAACCCTCAAGGGCAAGAGAGCGTCTATGGTTCTGACAACAAAACGACAGGCTCTGCAGCTACTCCAATCCCTGTGACAGGCACTGCAGCTACTCCAACCCCTGCAACATGCACTGCAGCTACTCAAACTTCAGTGACAGGCACACAGGCTGAACCAGAGAATCAACCCTTGCCAGTATCAGTTGCCCCTACACACAAGAAGAAATACATGAGAAAATCAGCTCAGTTAAAAAGGGATGAACCAGGACCATCATGAGAACAGGAGGAGGAAGAACCCATAAATGGGATGGTAACTACATGTTAAAATTTGAGAGGTTGTAGTGTATTAATAACTACACTAAGCAATGTTTTTCTTCACATTAGAATACTGTCAAATTCACATTTAGAGTCTCATCTTCTTTTCTAAGATTTATAGTCTATATACAATCTAGTCTAAATACAAAATACTGCAATATATATCAACAGTAACTGGAATCTTCTTATCAACCTATAGCCATCTGGAAGTTCAACACTTCAGTTACTCACAAATAGGTGTCTAATCCATTTTAGATGAATCTGAATTCTCAGATGAATCTGAGATTAGAAGATACACCCCACAAACCCAACATAATACTAATATCCAACTGGAGTAGCAGAGGGAGGTCATCATCTTAAATAGCCTTAAACATCTACATGTGATCACCTGAATCAAGCTCCTTTGTCTTCCAACTTTTTGTTTTCACACATTTTCCACATAAGCATTTAGAATCATTGCCTCTTAAACTCTGTCAAGATTAACAGTACCTCTAGGAAACATAATCCAATTAGACAGACAATACAGAGCTCAGGAATCAGGTAGAAACATACCACCTACTTCATACCATTAAAATATTTACAAAACAAATAATTTGAAAAGAAAATCCCTCACTTCTTTTGCTAAGAAGTATAAAAGAATTATTTTCTTTAAAAAAAAACCCAACATTTTTGAGAAGTCTGATCCATTCTACAGACAACTTAAAAATCTCAAATTGCATTTCTTCAGAGATAAATGACTTCCCTTATTTTCTGTATGATTTTTTTTTTTCAGTGTTGTTTCCACAATGATCTCTAACTTCCTTGTTCAACCTTTAAGGCAATCTAGACAAGTCTTTAAAACGTTGGTGTTGGCAATAACAAAAATATTATATAAATATATATGCTTTTAAAAGCATATGAAAATATGACCTAAGCATATTATTTGAGGAAGATGATATCTGATACAAGAAGGTTTTTAATGTAGCAGGGAAAGCACAAGTAGAACCAGTGCTGGCAGCTGAAGCAGAAGAAAATTAAATAAAAGAAAATTGTAGATTTTTAAACTGGATAATTAGTCACTATAGCAGATTGTGAGGAAACATGGCATAAGTTCCATGTCCTGTAGTTGCTCTCTATTTCAAACAGAAGACTGTTACACTCAGTGCAGAAAGGTGACTTATTAGAAAAATCAAACTAATGTTTTTATTATCCAGTCTTTTTAGCCCTTAAATGTATGAACTCCTGTCACTTATATCTAGTGTTTAAAAAATGTTGTTAAAGAGAAACTTGGTAGAACATAGAACTGAGTCCTAATACATGCTACCTGCATTTATAAAAGTTGTTTTGAATTTGACTGAATTATATCCTAAATAAAACATAATTTGTCACTTTTGCATTATTTTCACAGCCTTGAAACCTTCTTTTTCACTGCAGATCTGCATTGGTTATTATTTTTTACATGTGTAAACCTCACATAAGTGAGTATATCCCATGATTTTGTAATGAAGTTAATAGCCAAAGCTTAAACAGGTTGCAGATTATTCATTGCTAGTGCATTCCTTTTTAATCTGTACATTAAGGTTTGATTCTTCTCAGGAGTTAATTAGAAATAACTAAGCAGATTTATATGAGCCTGAGAGGAAGAGATGGCTCTAAATAGGCATGTCTCAGTTATTGATCTTTATGGAGAACTTAGATAATATGTGCTCCTCATGTATACTAAATTTACTTGATGTTTTCTGGAAAGCAATCAGGGGGAAAATGATGAGTTTAGATGTCTTGAAATTTTGCAGAAATATGTAACTTGATAATGCTTCTCAGAAAAGTTAGGTTGTTTGCCTAGTAAATCACAAACACTACATTAATATCAGGCTGACCCAGCTTCATAGGCTGGGAAAACTGCTCCTAAGAACACTGCTGGTACTATAAATAGCTCATTAATAAATCATAAAAAATAAGTCTGTAGCATTAGACTTCTTTAGTCTACCACAAGGTGGTTTGACTTAATGGAAATGAGCAATCAGATTTTGGTTATTGCTGAGGTTAATGTAAAATGAATTTATGCATTATTATGCAAATAAAATTGTACAACAAGCATATGTGAGGTTTCCATGTAACATGAAAGATCCATTAGGTGCTAATTAAGATGTCTATGGACTGAAAAAACAACTTATACACAGTTAAGCATTGAATATATTGAAGCAAAGGGATGCATTGAAGCACATCTTCAGTAATTTTGTTCTCAATCCCTCCTAATGTTTGCAGCCACTATGCCTGCTAAATAGATCTTTTGTTGAATACATCAAAACACCTGCAGGCCTTTGATAAAAAAGCTAATGGAATTCAGAAAAAAATATTAGCGTTATGAGGAGCTTGCATGTATAAGGAAAGAAGTAACCTTTTAGACCTTCGCATATCAGGGGCTGAAGTGACGTGTTCTTTACCACACAGGAACAAAACACCTCTGTAAATTATTCCTTTTTTTATATTGAGCTATAACTCCACCACAACATTTTTCAGGCTAAATATAAAAGACAGGCATTTTTGTCGGTACTAAACCAGAATAATAGACATTCCTGTAGACTGTTCAACTGTTGTTACCACAAATGGAATGAAAAATTCTAAAATAGATTTATAGAGTAGGGTTATGTTGTAGTGTCTGCATTAAGGACAATAGAAAAAAAGGGTAAATATATTGGTTTTGGTTTTGTCAGACACCAAAATCGTCAATAAGTATGTGCTTAACAAAATCCATTACTATGTAAGTACCATTTCATTATGGAAAGGCATGCGAACTGTGTCTCACTGAAACAAAAGGATGCAGTATTTATACATTTGACAAATTATGACAAATTTCCTTTTGACTTCAGTGAAGAAAAGCATGATCAAAAGAATGAAGGTAAGTTTAATCTGCCCTAACACTGGAATTATTTACATGGAGAAGTCTTCATATGAGACAGTCATTTAAACTTTTTTATTGTCAAAAATTAAAAAAAAGCCAGAGAAATAGGTTACTCTAAAGCATGGTTTATCTGTCCTATTTTAGTCAACCACTGTTGAATGAGTTGAACTGCACCCTAGAAGTGCCTGTTCCTCTTCATTAACTGTAAGAGGAGGCTACATATCAAGATCACACACAGTCTCCATACAGTAGATGTTTACTTTTAAGTGAGATTAATTTTACTCTCAGGTATACTAGAAGTAAGAGCTTATTCTGGGAGTATTCTTCTGAATATAAAGAAATGCTAAACTTGACTCTGCCTTGACTTGGACATGTGGAGTATCATTCTCCTGTCCAGGACATTGTGTGTATTGCATACCTGGAAGTAGAGTGAGTAAATGTTATGGAAAAGGTAAGGAAAGCCCTGGATCTTAGGATTCAGAGTAGAATGGAAGACGTCCAAAAAAGCTACAAAAACTTTTGCTAATTTGCCCCTCTAGAACAAAGGACACTGGAATACGGAAAGTGGCTGTGCAGCTGCCACAGTGTTACTGAAGTTATGGCCATGTTGTCATGGTTTAGCCTCAGATGGCAACTAAGCACCACTCACCCTCCCTCTGCCCCGCAGTGGGATGGGGGACAGAATCAGAAGAACAAAAGTAAAAAAACTCATGGGTTGTGATAATAACAGTTTAATAATTGAAATATAATAACAACAACAACAACAACAATGATGAAATGAAAGGGAAAGCAAGAAGGGAGAACGAGAGAGAAAAAAACCCCAAACAAGTGATGCAACCACTCACCGTCCACCAACCAACGCCCAGCTGGTCCCAAGCAACAATCACTGCCCCCAACCAACTCCCCCTAGTTTGTATGCTGAGCATGACATCATACAGTATGGAATAGCCCTTTGGCCAATTGGGTTCAGCTGTCCTGGTTGTGCCCACTCCCATCTGGCTGGGATGGGAAGAGCATGGGAAGCTGAAAGAGTCCTCGAGTAGTCTAAGCACTGCTTAGCAACAACTAAAACATCAGTGTGTTATTGATGTTTTTCTCATACTAAATCTAAAACACAGCACTATGCCAGCTACTAGGAAGTAAATTAACTCTGTCCCAACTGAATTCAGGATACATATTAAGGTGCCTTCAAACTGAGGAAGAGAGAAAAGATCTGATCCCTATTCAGGTACAAAAGTACAGTGCTGCCTTACATATTCTAAATATCAGAAATGCCAGGATGAAGTCAGTGCTACAGTGAAGCATTTCTTTAATGGTCACTAACTTTTATGGACCACTGGGAGTGAATAATATGTGTATAGACATTGGTAATCCTGTGCGATGGAATGTAGTCCCATAAAAAAGTGATTTGAAATCAGATAAATCCAAATCTAACAAATGAACACCCCAAAGGTGTTGAAATATCCCAAAACCAACAACACTATAACATCACAAAGCCATTACCTCTCCTGACTCAGTCTTGCCAAGATTGATCTAGCTTCTCTCTACAGTGAAGCATCTTCCATTAGTGAGTTTCAAATTGATAGCTTGCATGATAAATAGAAGTATTTTGTCATCTTTAATTCAAATGTAGATTTGTGTAAATACCAGTATCCAAATCAAAATAAAATCCGATATCTGCCTTCTGGCATGATCAAGAGACTAATTGCAACTGATCCAAAGACTTGTCTGAGAATGTGCATGCTTATCTGTATTATGGAATAAATACCCAGTTTCAATCCAATCCTGGGTTCCCATGTCTGTTGTTTAAATTCAGTGGTTTAAAATTGATACAGATTGTACTCAGAATTAAATTTAAAAGAATCTCTCTATGCTTCCCTTATTTAGCTCTGCTTTCCTCTCAATGTGCAATAACGAGGGAACTAATATGCTTTTTGCCTTGGGCATTATAGCTTGTTGCTTTATTTAGAACCAGTCTGCACATTATTACTTTAACTAAATATGTGTTGAATTTAAAATTAAATGTAGTGGGGTTTTTGACAACACATCAGGTTTGGTGGTTTGTTTGGGTTTTTTTCAGAGACTCCCTTTCTTTGTTTCTTCCCTATCACCAAAACTTTAACTGATACCAGTCAGAATATGCAACGTTACAAAAATTAGAATTCAAGACAAGCTTTTGCAAATGTTGTTTGACATCATGAGAAAATGAAATCCAGTCAAAGGTAAAAAGTAAATGTTGGATTCCAGGCACTGGACTGGAGGCAGCTAGTTGCATTACTGAGGTGACACTAAAGGTCCCTGTGGGAAGATGCTCAGCGAAGAGCAATAAAGCAGCCTTTGTAAACTAATTCCCAGAGCAGCAGTAGCCTGACACTGCCCAACAGCAAAGGCAAAGAAGGGGATAAAAATGAGCGTAGGAGACTCGGTATATTATTACTGTGCCACAGAAACAGAAGGGCAATTTAATAGGAGTTATAAGTGAAATCATGACAATAATAATTTTTATGCTTTTTTTCTTCTCCTGTTTTTAGAACTGTTTAAAGGAAGTGGTGATAGAAGCCACATGTCATGTAAAAACTGGAATTATAGGGGCATGGTGATTTTACAGTGTCATTTCTAGTGATATTTGCTGTCACACGCCTGAAGACACACAACAGAGTAGAGGTGACTTATTCTGTGTGGCTGTTTACCTCTCATCTAAGTTCTAAATTTTTCTGTTTTGGCCCATCTCAGTTGTGCATGCCAAATGTTTTGATCTGTATTCTCTTAATGCAGCACTCTTTCAGTCAATTACAATTAAATATTTCTTACTAGATTTTTTTTTCAATAGGAATTAATAATTTTCATGGAAGATTTAATTATCCATCTTCCTTCCAGGAGAATAAACCTATTTTTTTGATGTTTAGTTAAATTAAGGCATTGTGGTTTAAAGAAAAAAAAAAAGTGTAATACAATTTGCATACCTATCTGAGATTGAATGGAGAGCAACCTTTGTTAAGGATGGCATAATATGCTTTAAAAATTAATTAAGGGCAGATTGTGAATTCCTTCTCTTGGGTGTCTCTTGGGTGTCATATTTACTAGGACTGACCATGTGCCAGTGTACATGAAGAACCCCTGATTTAAAAAAAAAATAAATTATAAACCCAAAAACAGTTGAAAAGAAAGAAAACTTTGAACTGTTGAGTCCAGTCTTTGGTATCTTGAACAGATATATTCTTTTATATAAATATTTTCATATACTATCCAGATAACATGCTAATTATTATATATATATTATTTATAATTTTATTTATAGTGGAAAGCTACTTCAGAACTTTACTATTCTGGTGGTTAGAATTCTATGATTTTCCAGATTCCTATACTCAGACTGATCTCATGGTGACATTGTCTTCTGTAGTAAAAAAAGAAAAAGAAAAAAAATAAACCAAATGCTTTTCCCTGTGTCTGTTCCCTTCCTTTGAAGTGTTTATACAGCAGACCCCTTGAAAGGTTCATATTAGCTTTCAGCCTACCTTGTTTAACCTCCTTTTTTTTTTTGCATGAAAGATTCTCCATACCCTGATCAGTCTGGTAGCCCTTTCTTTATAGTTTTTTGAGTTTCAACTGAATAGGAAGCAGAGTCTTATTTTTCACCTTCTGGTAAACATTTTTTTTCTACAATTTTAGAATAAGAATTGGATATAAGATAGATGTTTCAGTATATTATAATGTTACAAATGTACTTTGAGAGTGTTATTGTTCAGCAAAGTATGAATTATACTGTTGTTTGCAGAATGAATGTACAGCTTTCAGCACAGGGATAATTTGTGCAATTATTACTAACTTGAAAGCAATAAAGTAATTCTAGTCTGTTAAGTTCAGATGAATATACCTTTATATACAGTTTCACAAAGAGGAGCTTGGAAAGTGGTTTTGTTTTAGAATTAGTGCCATGCTGTCAGCTTCCTATAAATACAAGGGTTATCACATTGTTCAAGAACTGTTCTAAAACTGTTCAAACATTTCTAATTTACATTTTTCTAACACTGTAAGAATTTGTATGTACATATGATTTAGAATTATGTTTGGAGAAGGATCATAACTTGAAAATGAATATAAATAACATAAAAGGAAATACCAAAATATGCCTATATGAATTAAAACTTAATAGCAAAGTGTAAAAGAAAAATAAGGGATGGAAGGTATCCCTTTTTGATATCAGTGTGTCAAAAGACAAACATGAAGAACTGTGGTGGGTTAGCCTTTGTGAACAGCCAAACTCCCATCAAGCTGCTCATTCACTCCTCCTCCTCAGCAGGACAGGGGGACAAAGTAGGATGAGAAAGCTTGTGAGTCAAGGCAGAGACACTTTAGCATGGGGTCCTCCACACGCTCGGGGAGAATCTCTGCTCTGGCACTTGAAACACATTCTCCTCTTCTTTATTTTCTCACCTTGGTTCTCACAGGGTTGCTTCTCTCACATTTTTTCCTCACTCCTCACTGCCATGCAGCATTTTGCCCTTTCTTAAATACATTTTCCCTTATTGGGAAACCACCATCTTGGCTGAGGAATTCAGTTGTGTCTGGTAGTGGGTCCATTAGAATCATAGAATCGTTTAGGTTGAAAAAGACCTTTAAGATCATCAAGTCCAACCATTAACATAGCACTGCCATTCCACTACTAAACCATGTCCCTAAGCACCACATCTACACATCTTTTAAATACCTCCAGGGATGGGGACTCAACCACTTCCCTGGGCAGCCCATTCCAATGCTTGACAATACTTTCAATGAAGACATTTTTCCTAATGTCCAATCTAAACCTCCCCCAGCACAACTTGAGGCCATTTCCTCTTGTCCTATTGCCTGTTACCTGGGAGAAGAGACTGACACCCGCCTCACTACAACCTCCTATCAGGTAGTTGCAGAGGGTGATAAGGTCTCCCCTCAGTCTCCTTTTTTTCCAGGTTAAACAACCCCAGTTCCCTCAGCCGCTCCTCATAAGATTTGTGCTCCATATCCTTTACCATCTTTGTTGCTCTGCTCTGGACACACTCCAGCAATGCAACATCTTTCTTGTAGTGAGGAGCCCAAAACTGAACACAGTATTCGAGGTGCAGCCTCACCAGTGCTGAGTAGTTAGAGACAGTTGGAATGGATTGTGTCTGTCCAGGCAAACCTGGTCTACAAGAATTCACGCTAT
The DNA here is from genome assembly GCA_017310255.1 of Butorides virescens. Taxonomy (NCBI): domain Eukaryota; kingdom Metazoa; phylum Chordata; class Aves; order Pelecaniformes; family Ardeidae; genus Butorides; species Butorides virescens. The sequence goes on from JADKXX010001783.1 coordinate 85,802, forward strand.
AGTTTTTTTTCTTAGGAATCCAATTTCTAGCACCAAATATAGCTACCACTATGGAAGATACCCTTTTCAGGAATACAAGAAGTTATATATAGAAAAGGCTTAACATACTCGATTCCAGACATAAATTACTAAACTAACCAAGTAATTGCAATTGTCTTTCACCAAATGAATGATAGTCAACAACATTTTTAAGTTCTATTGTAAGCTTGTCTTAAAACTGCCATATACTTAAAGAATGAACTTTAAAGTATAGAAATAAATAGGATGTACACAGAAAGCAATGTATTTTCTTGCTTCTTCCTACAGGAGAACCCGCAGAAGAATTTCAGATAACAGAAAATGAAACTTTATGAATATGCTTGAAAAATATTCTGTAGTTTTAGCCCACACGTCTCTGTCTTCCCATACTTTCTGTATCTTTTTCTGACATATGGCCATATATTTATTGGCAAATGCATGTAGTCACTTGAAGAAAGTGAAATTATTTCTTGGTCTGAACACATAAAATTGAAGTCACAAATTTGACAGAAATTCAGAGTGTATTACAGTTCGACCCATTAGGTTATATTGCACTGAAATTTTACTGTCTCTCTAAAAATTTACGTGCCTGACCACCGAAGAAGTGATCCATATAAGTCTGGTTTCTCTGGGCGCTAACAGAGAATATACAATATGCTTAATTTCAGAACTAGATAGAGAGATATTTTAGTTTGGTGGGGTTTTTTTGTTTGTTTTGTTTTGTTTTGTTTTGGCACTGCCTTAAGTGGACTATCTTCCCTTCCTTCCATCATTGTTCCTTCAGTTGTAATGATGCAAAAAATTATTTAGCCAGGGAGAGAGCTTCATTAATTCTCAACTGAATTGCTTCCCCTGACTGTTTTGATGCATGATTTTCCCCCAACCATTTCACTAGCTGATAAAGTGGCTATTTGGAAATGAATGATGAGTAGTAGATGGAAAAAGCTTCTTTAAGGTTTTCAATTTGCCAGGGACAGAAGGAATGGTCAGCTCCCTTTACACATCTAGGGAATGTCATAGCCATCATGTACAGGAGTATTCTATTGACTGTAAAGTTAATTGATAGGAAATGTGAGGTGCCTTTATCCACTTTATATTTGGTCTAGTTAATGTCTACCAAAAAGGGGAGCACACAATCTTTTTGCATAAATGAGTACTGATTTCTGGGGATTGGAAGATAAGTGTAGAAAAGGTTAAACCCACATTTGAAGAGAGTATGACTAAATAAAGTTACACCTTGGACAAAATTAATGCCAACTTTCCTCTTGAGATTATATAACCAGATGTATCAGCATCACAGAATGAAATGAGGAGCTAGCAACAGGAAATCTGACTCAGGAACCAAAGGAACAGATCTTAGGTTGTGGGCATAGCTCTACTTCCCCTATCTGCATTTTACATTAGATTATCGCTAGATCTAAAAGCAGAAGCAATAAAACTAACTCTGAGACAAAAGAGGTCCACCCATTACCTTCTGGACAGATTTAGTCTTTAGCTGACTAGCTTGTTTCTTGGCTAATACAGCTCAGCTCTAACAGAAGGATGGAAAATGTTTGCTTGCAGGGTGTTTCATGGCATGAGGAGCAAGACCCCTCTTGCCTGTGGGGAGGTCATTTCAAGTTTGCATAGACCTGGATATAATTCATTGAGTTCATATGTGCAGACTGCCTAGAGTTCAGGTTGTAAGGTTTCTGCTTCTGAGACAAATGCTCCAGTAATTGTATAAATGCTTGGACACACCTCCTGTCTCATGTCCTGCTTCTATTATCAGTTTGTTCTTAGACAGCAGTTAAACATACTGAAGAAAAATAACTTGATGCTGTCAGTTTGTTCCCTATAAACTCACTGAAAGAGTGTCAGCTAATTAGATGACTAACTAATGGGAACTACCTTTCTTGTATAGACAGTGGACAAAAAAGTCTATTATAAGTGTACATGATCCCCAACTGCCTACCTTCTTTACTTAATAAAATTTTCATTGTTTTCAGAAATAAATGCCTTCAATTAATATCCTAAATTTGTATTTATGAATTTAAAGAGATGACCTGAATTCCAGAAATGCTAAGCAACCAAATGAATTACTTATAAGCTTCTAGTAGCTGAAAATCATGGTTTATTATACACCCACAGTCAGAAGAACTCACATCTAAATGTATATATCCCTCCAGTTCACATCTTAAAGAGATGGGATTATAAATCTCCCTCTGGCAAAAAACCAACCAACCAAACAAGTTGAGAGCAAACTTCAAAATATAGTTTTGTTTATCTAGCATTCCCTTTATTGTATTGTGCTGAATTACCGAAAATTTATTCATGTTTTGCTTTTGTGATTTTAATGAATGGTTCTAGTATATTAATAGAACATATTTATATAAAAAATATTAGAAGATTTATATACTAAATGATACTCCAAAGAAAGTGAGCCACTGTCTTCTGAAAAGTATTAGGAAGAGAACTTTAAAAAGGTACGTAGAACCAGAAAGATTGTGTTTGAAATCAGTGACCTTATGTAAAGAACAAAGTATCTCTCTTGGGTTCTCTTACCCTTAAGTTTGCTATCTAGAGATTTACAACCTATGTAGATCAACTCAACTAAACAAGATTAGATTCAGTGGAGAGATATCAAAGGATTTAAAGTTAATTATTTGTGGATTATTATGCAATAATTTGTGTAATAATTGTACAATAATTAGTCTTATTAAGAAAATTGAGAACATATTATGAAAGGTGTTTTCCACTGTTGTCACGGGTGCAAAAAAGTGTGTGTGGGGAAAAAAAGTTATTCAGGTATAGTAATATATAATACCGTATATATTATAATATATATATTAAATTATAATATATAATATAGTATAGTAATATAGTAAACATAGTAATATGTTTTATATAGGATATAAGTTACTTGTATTATTTGCATTTAAAAGGGCTTGCTTATTTCCATATAATTGTTTCTGGTCTTTACCTTTTTCTTTGATACTTCAATAAAATATCATATGCCCAATATGAAAACTGGTATTCTTCAAGTTTAGTGGTTTATCTATTTCTCTGGAGTTTGAAAAGCATCAAGTTGCTCTATATGCCAGTAATTTCAATTGCTTTTTATATATTTTATACCAGATGTTTAAATTACCCTGGACAATGAAAGGCTGATCCTGCACAATAACCAGAAGGCATGCATTATTCAAGTGGTACCTGCTTCCTCTTATACTCACTTAAAATAATCATTTTTATTAAGAGACTTGCTGAGTATACTTGTTGATGTTACATGAAATAGGTAAAATGGTTTTCATTTTCATAATATTTTATTTTCTAATTCCCCAGTTTGGGGATTTTCAGATACCAATCAGGTTAAATTGCTCCAGAAATCTATGAGTATACTCATGATCATATATCATCACCATGACTGTTTGACATAAATATTTAAGATTTTATTGTTTATGAAAGTAAGTACTATTTTATTGCAGTAGAAGTTTCTTAAGGACTTGGCCAATACATAGTATGAAAGGGAGGAATCATCTTTTTGAACTCCTGCTAGTTTTTGCTGAGTTGTCTCTGAGTACAGATGAGGTGATAAGCTTTACAAACAGGTATGGATGTTCTGGAAGCCTTGTATTTTTTTTCTAATTTTGTTCTAGATAAACTTCATTGGCTTCTACAGCTCATATCAGGCATTAGAGGAAAGTGCAATCTTACGATGTTGGAAAAAATAATGGAGAAATATTGTGGATGGGCTGTTTCCTCAGAATTAGTCTTTGGAGCAGGAGGGGATGTATTTTGTCAAATGAGTTTATGTCAGTATTGTCATTGTCTGAAAACAAACCATGTCACTGTATTCTAACAATTCTGATATTCCCATACAGAACAATGTGCATTAAGAACCCGATTTAAACTGTGTATATCCTTAGTTTCAGTTCTATCCAGCAAGACACTTAATAGAGCTTTTTAATAATGAGAAAAATGTATGGAAAATGTTGAAATTTTTAAAGGATCATTTGGTAGATTTAATTAATTTCTACTGATGTGATTTTTTAACGTTTCTCATTAAAAAAACCACCTTATTTTATGCAATTTTCATATTTTGTGTTTTCACTTCTCTCTTTCTTGTTTCAGTTTTGGTTAAAAACAGTGAAGGGAGAAGGAAATCAGGGAAATGAAAAAAAAAAAAAGGAAAAAAGAACAATTTTGTTTCCCCCAATTTTGTCAAAAAAAAAAAAAAAGAATTTTTGGGTGTGGATACAAGCATCTTTTTGAACACTAGAATTTCATGTTCAGAAGTATGTTGTCCACAAAATATGTTTTACCTGAAATAAGCATCAAAATTGTACTGATTCATATTAGACTTCAAAGACTGTTCATCAGTTCCAGTAGCTAGATAGTTCTTCCAGATAGGTTGTCAACAATAATATTGCATGATATTTCATGATAGATTCAGATCCTGATTCTCAAAAAGACTATAGCATCCAACATCAAAAAGTCTAAATATGGAGACAGATTTGAAATTATCTTAGCTCTCTACCTACTAAAGGATCCTGCAATTTCTGTTACTTAATGCTGACACTAAAATATATATATAAAAAAGAAAACAAACAAATAAAAAACACCTTGGAAAAACTACCTGCAATTGTAATTGCAAAATATTTTTGAAAATGTACTCCATTCTTGTGGAATGGAATTACAGCATAACAGATAAATGTTTCTCTAACTACATTAGGAAGTACTTATTTTACACTCTAGAATACGTTGTTTTACATTTCAGATCAATTTATTTTTGGACGCATGAGCTACAAAAGTAACCATTGATGTTCTCACTATCAGTGTGAAAGACTTAATAATACACCAGTTTAAGAGCTTCCTAGTTGCTGTACTTAGTTGCTGGAGACTTAGCCATGAAACTAGAAACTACAGTGATCTTAACATGTACATTAACCCCTTTCTAATGGTACTTGGGAAAATTTTGATCCAAGTAGAATTTATAGTCCTTCGGTCTCATGTTGTAACAGAGCGCGTAAAGAGTCTGTATATCTAGGTATTAAAATCCCCTCAAAATGCATTTTAAGTTTTGCTACAACAAGTTTGAAGAAAGATACAGTCCTTATAAATACTTGTGTCTGATGTCAGATGAAGGTCAGGAATAAAATGTGTGGGTTTATCTTTGAGAATGAGAAATAAGAGCCAGAATTAGTCATAATGGAACATGCACACTACGACATGACACAAAGGGGAATAATTTTATAACTTGAGGTTAACTGCTCAGTCAAGTAAGGAGATGACACCTGTTCTAACAAAGAGACATTCACCTTTCTAAGAGAGTGAGGAAGTGAGCCAGTACATATTTTAATTAAGGAGAATGGGTAGACGGTCCCTAAGAAAAGCAAGAAGTAAAGAAATGTAAGAAGTAAACTTGCTTTGGAGAAAAATTTTAAATGAATACAGCCACCTGGAAGGACTCTGAAGAGGATGACATTCTCTCTGAGGTGTAAGGTTTATAAAAAAAATAGTTATGAAAGGTCTGTTTCAGGAAAGTTTACAATCATCTGGATTAAGAATTTCCTATTTTATTTTAGTCTAGTAAAATAACTGTTTTCCCTTCACTTCCTCACCTATGCCTCTATTTTGATACTGTGATATGTAGCAAAACATCACTGTGGGTTTTTTTTTGTATATAAATACCTTTATATATCTTATTTACTTATTTACTTCAGACTGGTCTGGGTTAATAGTTTCTAGGTTCTTTAAAAAATGTGCTGTCAAAGTATAAAATTCCCTGTTACAAGATGCTAGAAATTTTCATATATTTCAAGAGAGGCTGAACAAGTTCATGCAGAAGAAATCCACTGAGAATTATGGAAAATATGAAAACAGGGTTTGGGTCAAGGAACTCTTGTGTTGCAAGTACTTGAAGGCTAGGAAAACATGTGGTGGAAATATCATATATGGTTGTCTGATTCTCTGTACTCATACCTACTCATCTGCTCTTGATTATAGTCATAGAAATGACAGTGGGTTTTATATTCCCAATTAAGCAATTATTTTAGTCTTTTTTGGATGGTAACCAATACAAACTAAGTGTTCCTTCCTTACCCAAGGATTTGACAAATAAGCAAACAGGGTAGTGGGAGCCTTTGTAATTTTCCAGCTCCCTAGGACATATCTCAGGTACACAAAGAGTAACAGCATCTGAACCCTTAGAAGCTGCACAGTCCAGGTAGAGAGTGGATACTTGAGGCATCAAAGAAGTGTTTTCTAGTAATCAGTGTAATCAGAAAGTCATATTATCATGCAGCAAGATATTCATGAGCACATCTGAACCCCCAGAATCCCCAGGAATTTGCTACTTATCAAAGTGGGCAGCCTGAATACCAATCCCCTGATTCCCTCAGGCCAAATGTGATCTAGTGAAGAACTAGTGGCAGATTTATGCTTTAGCACAGGTTTCACAACACCCTCTCTTCCTCAATGCATCAGAAAGTGTTCCAAATGGATTCATAGTGCTATGAGTTCTTAGTCCAGCTATGTCCTAGGAGTCTTCTCTTAAAAGAATATTTGACAGTGATTCTGCCTATATAGCAAAGCTTAAACACTCATAAGTTTTTCCCAGTCTTTACAATAAAGTAATATTTTCTGTGGATTATTTCTACAGTAATCCTGTGAAGTAGCTGTTTTTTCACCAGATACTTTCTGAGCTGTATAGTCAGTAGTGAAGCCTCACAACTAGAAGATATTCTCTGCTTATGAAAAATGCTCATATCTGTAGAAATAGGATTGTGGCTGAGCAAAAGCTTTGAATTCTTCGGTCATATACAGGGTTTATATGACATTAAAACCCCTAAAACCTTGATATCTCTGATCACTAACCCTGACAGGCCCAAGTGTCTTGAGGAAAAGATCTCATAACCAAATTCTTTCATATGAACAATTCAATTTTCCCTTCCTAGCTCCAGGGTAATTTTCTTAACCAAGGCTTTCATCAGACCTTTGACTTTATGTGGACACAGGAGTCCAACTAAGTGGAGTTTCTTGCAGAATGGAGACATGAAACTTCACTTATTTTAGGAGAATGACACTTACGTCATAGAAGAATGAAGTGTGCAGCAATCACATAGCAGATTTAAGTCAATAGCTAACAGCTGTATGACCCTCAGAAGTATATACTTTTAAAAACTTGTTCAACTGGCATGCTTAAGACAAGGTTCTATAATTTTGTGTTCAAATTGTTAAGATAGCAAAAATAAGGTACTGGAGAAAATAATATTCAAATATTTATTTGCAATATCACCCATACCCCCAAGCCCCAAAAATCTGAGTCAGGAATGTAGCTCAAATTCTAAAACTTTTGCAATAGTTAATGTCTTCTACTAGTGTCTGAGTAGTATCAGAATAGTATAAAGATTGCAGCTGTGACCAAGCATTATTTGTCTTATATCTATGCCAGAGAGTACTTGCCCTTGCAAAGTTAATACAAATTGTATGAAACATATCACGTGAATATTAGAAAAGTAAAATTCCAGCTCCTCAAGGAGATAGTCAGAAGGACTCCCTGGGAAACGGTCCTCAGGGACAGGGGAACAGAACAGACAGAGCTGGCAGATCTTCAAGGATGTGATCCACAGAGCGCAAGAGCTCTCGATCCCCAGGTGTAAGAAATCAGGCAAAGAAGGGAAGAGACCCGCATGGCTGAGACAAGAGATGCTGGTCAAACTAAGGAGGAAGAGGGAACTGAACAGGCAGTGGAAGCAGGGGCAGGCATCCTGGGAAGAGTATAGGGATGCGGTCTGGTTGTGTAGGACTGGGGTCAGGAAGGTCAAGGTGCAGCTGGAGCTAAACTTGGCTAGGGATGCAAAGAATAATAAGAAGGGTTTCTACAGGTATATGAGCTGGAAAAGGATGGTTAAAGAAAGCATACCTCCGCTGATGAGCAAGACTGGCAAGCTGGTAACAGCAGATGAGGAGAAAGCTGAGGTACTCAATGACTTTTTTGCCTCAGTCTTCACTGGCAACCTCTCTCCTCACCCCTCCCGAGTTGATGGATGGCATGAGGGTTACTGGAAGGGCAAAACCCCTCCTGCTGTAGGAGAAGATCAGGTTCGTGACCACCTGAGGAACCTGAATGCACATAAGTCCATGGGACCTGATGAGATGCATCCCAGAGTCCTAAGGGAATTGGACGATGTAGTCACTAAGCCACTCTCCATGATAGTTGAAAAGTCATGGCAGTCAGGTGAAGTCCCTGGTGACCGGCAAAAGGGCAACATTGCGCCCATTTTCAAAAAGGGTAGAAAGGAAGACCCTGGGAACTACCGACCTGTCAGCCTTACCTCTGTGCCTGGGAAGATCATGGAACAGATCCTCCTAGAAGCTATGCTAAAGCACATGGAGGCCAGGGAGATAATTCGAGGTAGTCAGCATGGCTTCACCAAGGGCAAGTCCTGCCTGACGAACCTAGTGACTTTCTATGATGGTGTGACAACAACAGTGGACAAAGGAAAACCAATGGATGTCATCTATCTGGTCTTCTGCAAGGCCTTTGACATGGTCCCCCACAACATCCTTCTCTCTAAATTGGAGAGCTATGGATTTGGTGGGTGGACTGTTCGGTGGATAAGGAACTGGCTGGATGGTTGCATCCAGAGGGTAATGGTCAACGGCTCAATGTCCGGATGGAGACCGGTGACGAGTGGTGTCCCTCAGGGGTCCATACTGGGATCAGTGCTGTTTAACATCTTCATCAATGACTTAGACAGTGAGATCAAGTGCACCCTCAGCAAGTTTGCGGATATCAAACTGAGTGGTGCGGTTGACACACCAGAAGGACGGGATGTCATCCAGAGGAACCTGGAGAGGCTGGAGAGGTGGGCCTGTGTGAACCTCATGAAGTTCAACAAGGCCAAGTGCAAGGTCCTGCACCTGGGTCGGGGTAACCCCCAGTATCAATACAGTCTGGGGGAAGAAAGGATCGAGAGCAGCCCTGCTGAGAGGGACTTGGGGGTGCTGGTGGATGAAAAGCTGGACATGAGCTGCCAATGTGCACTGTCAGCCCAGAAGGCCAACTGTACTCTGGGCTGCATCAGGAGAAGCATGGCCAGCAGGTCGAGGGTGGTGATTCTGCCCCTCTACTCTGCTCTGGTGAGACCTCACCTAGAGTACTGCGTCCAGCTCTGGAGCCCTCAGCACAAGAAGGACATGGAACTGTTGGAGTGGGTCCAGAGGAGGGCTACAAAAACGATCTGAGGGCTGGAGCACCTCTGCCGTGAGGACAGGCTGAGAGAGTTGGGCTTGTTCAGTCTGGAGAAAAGAAGGCTGCAGGGAGACCTGATTACAGCCTTTCAGTACCTAAAGGGGGCCTATAGGAAAGAGGGGGAAAATCTTTTTAGTATGGCCAGCTGTGTTAGGACAAGGGGTAATGGTTTTAAACTGAAGCAGGGTAGGTTTAGATTAGATATAAGGAAGAAACTCTTTACAATGAGGGTGTCCCTGCTGACTGCAGGGGGGTTGGACTAGATGACCTCTAGGGGTCCCTTCCAACCTGAAACATTCTATGATTCTAAAGTTTTCCTTACTTCTTCAGAGGTCAATGCTGGTATTACATATGGGAATCTGTAATTCTCATAATTCCTTTTGTTCCTGTTCCTGGCTTTAAAATACAAGAAAATGAAAATTTGGAATACTAGAAAAATTGAATGGATATTGAGGAAAAACAAAGTTTATTTATTTGTTAGTTATGTAAAAACCCCTCACATAGTTATTAAAAAGACTGAACGTAATGTAGATATTATCTAGAAAAATGGTAATAAACACTTGAAATATCCACATAGAAATGAAACAGTTTCAAATCTTGCTCATATTTGAGGGAGTGAATATGACCGTATAAACCAGAAAGGTAAATAAAAACTTTTGGTATGACAGGCGAGGTATTCTTGCATAAACCATAGGTTGATGGCTATGTAGCCCCAGTACCCTGGACTATGTTAAGACTTCTTATGGATGACTCCTTGCAGTTTTGGTCCCCTGTCTCAAACAATGATAAAATCTTATTGGAACAGGTGCAGGTTAAGATGATTAGGGAATAGACAACTTTTCATGCAAAGAAGAGAAGAAAAGATCTTGGAACCTAAATCTGAGAGGACAGATGATATGAAAACCACCAGGGGTAAACAAAAGAAAGAAAGAGACCTATTTGAGCTAAAGGGCAATGTTATCACAAAACCAAATGTCTATGAACCATCTGAAAATTATAAAAATGTTTCCTGGAATAGCCTTCCAGTAGGAGCAACAGGAAAAACATCCAACTGATTTTAAAACAGAGCCTGAAAGATATCATTTGGCATTGCTGTTTGCATTAACAGAGCATTAAACCTACTGAAAATCTTCAAGTTGCTGAGTTAGGTGGAAATATAGCCCTGAAGCCACTGGAGCTTCACGCTGTCCAGCAAGACCACGTAAGTCTAGATCATTAATCACCATATCTCATGGGTACAGAAATGTGAATGGAGGGAAATGACAGGGTGAAAGGCAGTAGCTGTCGACTCTCAGATTCCTTCAGCAGTGAGAAGGAAGTCTTAGTTTTAGCACATAGGAAAATGTGGTTAAATTACGTAAGAGTATAATTTACATGTTATATTGACAATGTCTGGTTAGGTCTTAGGTAAAAGCTAAACTGATCTCCCCTAGTAGGGGGGAAAAAAAGAAAAAAAAGAGTAGTATTTGTTATAATATTATTTTTCTAGGTCCTAATCTGTACTGGTTTGTAGATTCTCCAAAGGAGCATCACTGAGGTTGTGAACGAGTAGAAAAGTTGTCAGAAAAAGCAAAATTGGTGCTGACAGTATCTCACAGTCATGGACATGAGAAATTTCTCACATGATTGTTCAAAGTCACCTCTCATTTATTCTTTTTTACACCCAAAATAGTTACACTCTTTTTACTCCTAATGTACAACTATTTAAGTGAAGTTCAGAACAAACTCCATTGTTGATTACTTTGTTTCCTATATGATATTTTTCCTCAGATCCCCCCCCCCCCGCCCCCTTCATGTATGATTTTGTTACTGTGCCTGCATACAGGGCAACCATTTGTGTCTTTCTTCTGACCTCCTGTTTCTGCTATTTCTAGATCTGCCTCCTGATGCTTAACTTTGCACAATTTTCTTAGTAGTAAGGGACAGAGAAGCTTGTAATTTACTTCCCTCAGCACATACATAAATGAACTCTCCTTATATTTATCCTGTCACTGTCCCATAGCTCACATATTGCTCTTTAAAATACCAACATGCCTCTCTCCTACAGAAAAAGAAAAGAATTTACATATTAGTTATATCTTGCCTAGTAAAAATGAAACAGACACCTGTAATTATATAGAGGCACCTCACACTTGCACATTGATAAATCAGTGATGAATGGAAAAGAAAGCTCATGAAAATGAATTTGCTGTGCATATTAATTAAGTGAGGCTGAAACGTGATATTTCATTGCATGTATGAAGAAACCTTTGCGAATTATTATATTAGTCATATTATTTATAGGTGTTTTTAACTGTGCCTTCTGCACACCCAGTTTTTGAGAATTACAGGGTGAACGGATTTGATATTTGAACAATGAGCCAAACTGTCAGTATCTTTCTGTCTGCTGATTTTTCTACAGCAAACCCAGGCTCTCTAAAAAATTTGAATATCTTAGAATGAGACACACAAAATATAAAGAAACACAAGCCACCTAATATAAGAAATATGGGGTGCTGATAAAAATTCAGTTTACCCTAAGACTCTGTAAAGCTATTAAGGGTTCTACTGGGTTCATAGCCTTGAATATCACCCTGGAATTAGGCACTTAAAACAGTTTCTCTTCTAGATGGTGACAGAAGGAGGTAGTAATACCTCCCTCTGCTCTCATAGCCTAGAAGATAGATGTTTCAGCAATTATACCGGATAGTCATATTGCAGTTCTTCCTTTGTTTGAAGATACTTAAGCCATATCTCCAAAAGAAAATCCTAACAGATATAATAGTTAGAGAGGAATGTGAACTTAGTCTTTCTCTAGTTAAAACTGTTCTACTTTGAACAGACAAATGGTGTGGATGAAAAAAATAAGAACTATTCTACAGTCCAGTATTAAGAGTATTTTCTTTATGGACTTTTTAGAAAATACATTTTGAAAACCATGTAGAGGAAGGACTTTTACCTTGTCTTTCTTGACTTAAATGAGTGTTCTGGACACTGCAAAAGGAAAGTAATGCTACTTGTACTAGTTATATTTTACATAAGCACAAATGTGAAAGTTTCTACTTGGCTCAGGTAAGGGGTAAGTACTAAAACATAATTCATGAGTGTCTTTGTCCAATAAGCATGAGATGGCCATCTAGAACTGAGTTTACAAAAGCTTTAAATAAAAAAAAATATTGATGAACTCAGACTTTAGCTCTCAAATAATTTTGAAAAAGTGGACTCTGGAGGAAAGTGTACTCAGGCCACGGGTAGAATAGGATAGAACCTATTTGCACACCAAGGAGATTTTACTTCAGAAATTAGAAAGAAATGAAGCACCTTGAGTGGTTATCCTCTTGCCCATCACTGTATCTACAAAAATGAGTATCTCTAACCACATAATTCCTGAGGAACTTCCCACTTCCTTTATGCTCACACTTGCCTTCTGAACTTCATTTGTGACAAGTTTCCTCCAAAGGCAATCTACTTTTGCAGCTGGAAGGTGTGGGGATCCTCTTAAAGAGGAACAACTCTGGACATTCCCCCTGCCGCACATCAATAACTTGTTGAAGATGCAGAATGACTGGCACTGTTTACTTGTTAGTTTGGTACATCACCAAGTATAATCTAAGCCAGAAAAAGGAGCAGTACCCCTTGAGTCGGTCCCAGCATTTCATGTAAGGCCAACAATGAGAGGCCACTTTGTGTAGATACAACCTTCTAGTGCTATAGTGACTTGGTATTTTTGCTTCACCCTTCTCTCAGCCTCTTCACATCAACTTTGTTACATTATCTTTCTTCTTTTCTACATAGTCCCCATTTTCTACTTCCTTCCAGTGTTCTTTTTTTTTTTTTCCCCTCCATGTATTAGTCCCATACTAGGAAAACAAACAAACAAACCAACATTTTATTTTTGCTGTTGTCACATTCTTTATTTCTCCTAAGTTATATTTTCTTCTCTTTCTATGTACTTAGGCTGGAAGCTCTTCAGAACCTGAGACAACAAAGAATATGCTCTTTTTTTATTGGCTACTGAAACATTTCAGTACCTAATACAGTAGCTATTACTTCTACTACTGAAATACATAGTCCTTTTTTACAAAATGCATTTGCTCATATTTTAAAGAATGTGTCAAGATAAGCACTTGTCATATAATATCAGCTAATAAAATAAGTGATGTTTAATACCTTAGATTATTTTTTTAGTAGGAACAGAGGGAAGAGCAGCTTTAAGCAAAAGCAGAAAGCAAGTATAACTACAGGAAGGTGTGAGAAATGGCAGGAAACTGAGCCTACTCTATTTTGCAAGTACTGAGATGATAACTCTTCCAATTGAATTAATAAATTAAACAAGTTTAATGACCATGAGGTCATTGGTGTGGATCTATATAGATCACAAATATGACCATACGACCATAACTATGGTAACAGAAAACAAAAAAACCCCAAACAATCAGCAAGATTTTATTAAAGTTAAAAAAGTGACTTTGAACTGTCATAACACAATTGTTAGTTAACAACTCACAATGATGAGAAAGAAACTTTGCAATACATTTGCAGAATTAGGATGTAAGTACTGAATTTCAAATTTTAAGCAGAAGATCTGAAAAAATAATAGATAGTTTCTTGCAATTTATATTCAAATATTATGCTGTTCAGCCTTTGATTCTCCTTACAAATAAGCTGGTGAAATTTGCTGAGAAAATTTCCCTGGAAGCTAGTAAATTTGTCAAGTGAAGTCATCAGTGAAAGAGAAAGAAGAATTACAATCTCATGTTTTGTGCAATTACATGAACATTTTGTAAGTATAACCTTCTGTAACTGTTAAAAAAGTAGGAGATTGTTTTCAGTCTTTTTCCCTGGAGACATTTTTTTCACAGAGAAGATTGGTAGGAGCCGCTGTCTTACTAATGTCCTAGTCTATATTAAAAAGCAATGGATTAAAGACTTAAATGGCTCTTTGCCTACACTGCTTAATAAAAGAGAGTCAAAGACCAACCTCTCTCCTCGAAGCCAAGTAGTTATCAACTAGTTTATACCCACACTTGTCTAGCTAATGGCTAGGCCTTTAGAGAGAGAGAAAGAGAATGCTGCAGAAATTCACAACATTGCCATGAAATGAGATAACAAAAAGCAATGTATATGGTGAGGTGTCAAGGCCTTGAGTTCCCCCCCCCCAGTTTTCTCTTGTCAGTTCTGAAGAGGTATGTCCCTAACCAATATAACTTCTTGAGTCACTTCGTGACACCTGGCATGAGGAGCAGAGATAGATAGGTCCCCCGTTCTCTTTTATTTAGCAGTTGCAGACATCATCAATTCTGCCTCTGGTCGGCTGAGCGAGACATAGCCAATAATTCCTTATTTTGTGCTTGTCTTCCAGGCTTCTATGTATAACAGTGATTTTAGTAGTCAATGCTTTAAGGCTAGCTAAAGCTAAGTGCCAGTAATTTCAAACTAGGGCTCTAATTCCTGTTAAATCATAATTTTTGGTGAACCAAAAATTCAGACCCACAGTTGACATAGGCACCTGCCTTTTTGAGCTTAAAAAGATTAAGACTGAGACACATAAGTCACTGAAGAGTAAAAAATTGCTGTAGGTAGGATCCATCAGACATCTTAGATGTCTACAGATGACTTGGCCACCCTATCAATATAGTCCAATGATAAAACCAAGAACTTCTAAGACACAGGCCTTAAGACAGACACTTCTGTTGATAAGACAAATTGTACCTTAAAGTACTTATTGACACTATTGTGACTAGCTCACATGCAGATGTCTACAATTTTAATATCTGAAATAGGCCAATTAATCCCAGCACATTAGTCAACTAGTCTGAGGTAATTCATACAGTGTTAGCTCTTGGCAAAGCTGACATAGCTGATAGATCAGTACAAGTTCTTTGAGAGCATTGTGCTGAAAACCTAGTAGTGCAGTGAATTCTATCAAGCTGTAAGGGATGACATTCTGTTCCAGACTGTAGAAACCCAAATTTAGGTATTGAAACCCTATTTCTTCATGTGACTGAGCGATACAATTATATCATTCTTCTGGAATGGCAGAGAGGATGGCTATAACCCATGGCATCCCAAACAGCATTACACATTTTTGTGTGGCAACTGAATCAAGCTTATTGATTAGGTATTTTTTTATTATTTTAAAGCTCAGGCACCAAACAATGTGTAGATATTTAAAAGTTCCTATGATCTTTAACTTTAACCACACCAGAAGGACGGGATGTCATCCAGAGGAACCTGGAGAGGCTGGAGAGGTGGGCCTGTGTGAACCTCATGAAGTTCAACAAGGCCAAGGGCAAGGTCCTGCACCTGGGACGGGGTAACCCCCAGTATCAATACAGCCTGGGGGGAGAAAGGATTGAGAGCAGCCCTGCTGAGAGGGACTTGGGGGTGCTGGTGGATGAAAAGCTGGACATGAGCCGGCAATGTACGCTGGCAGCCCAGAAGGCCAACCGTACTCTGGGCTGCATCAGGAGGAGCGTGGCCAGCATGTCGAGGGAGGTGATTCTGCCCCTCTAGTCTGCTCTGGTGAGACCTCACCTAGAGTACTGCGTCCAGCTCTGGAGCCCTCAGCACAAGAAGGACATGGAACTGTTGGAGCGGGTCCAGAAGAGGGCTACAAAAATGATCCGAGGGCTGGAGCACCTCTCCTATGAGGACAGGCTGAGAGAGTTGGGCTTGTTCAGTCTGGAGAAAAGAAGGCTGCAGGGAGACCTGATTACGGCCTTTCAGTACCTAAAGGGGGCCTATAGGAAAGATGGGGAAAATCTTTTTAGTAGGGCCAACTGTGTTAGGATGACGGGTAATGGTTTTAAACTAAATCAGGGTAGGTTTAGAGTAGATATAAGGAAAAAATTCTTTACAATGAGGGTGGTGAAACACTGGAACAGGTTGCCCAGAGAGGTAGTGGAGGCCCCATCCCTGGAAACATTCAAGGCCAGGTTGGATGGGGCTCTGAGCAACCTGATCTAGTTAGCAGTGTCCCTGCTGACTGCAGGGGGGTTGGACTTGATGACCTCTAGTGGTCCCTTCCAACCCAAAACATTCTATGATTCCATGATTCTATGAACCTGAGAAAACATATCTGGCCTTGAAAAAATAGCCGAGTCCTATATACTTTTGAAGATCCTGGTGCTAAATAATTTAAAAAAATATGTTACCAAATAATAGTGTCAGATTCTCAGAAGTTCTCACCTCCACTGAAGCTTTTAAATAATTGGCTAGTTTTTCAGAAAAAAATCATTTAGCATAGTGGCTGTACTTGTAGATGTGTTAAATTGCAAACACCTCACTTGAGAATAACGGTTACTGAGTATTTTGAAAGATTTGACCTAGAATAATGATAATTTACTAACAATATTGAATAGTCATTTCAGCCAGTTACTGGCCTGATAATAGATTTTAACTTTGTGTGTATGTGTGTATATATATGCATGTCCCTGTATATATTTATTAGGGATTGAATGTCTTTGAAATCTTCCTTCTGGTTTGTTACTTTACTGGAGAAAAGGAGATTTAATGTTTTCCTTGGTTTGTTATGAAATGAAACTTCTACTACCTCAGTTAAAAGTTTCCAGCATACTTTCAGTGTTGAAAAAGAATCAGATTAAATTCTCTTGAGACATCAAACCCCTTTTATTATGCTGAACTGCACTTCAAGGCCAAGTGAAGATTCTATTGAAATAGTTATAAATGATTAATTTGTTTAATTCAAACCTTTTTTTTTTTTTCTTTTTTTTTTCATCTGACATAAGACTATTGCATTGGCTATTCTCTTTCAGGTTGTTTCACAGTTTGTGCTCACAAAGGACGAAAGGAATGCACATCATTCATACAATCAGATCATTACCTTGTAATAGGAGAAAAAAAAATAAAAGGAAAAAAAGAAGGAAATTCTGCAGATCAGTATTTGGACAAGCTTTTTTTTCTGGAATAATTTTCTTCCATGAGTGTTACAATAGTAAAAATAGAAATTATAGAACCACAAGACTTATATGTGGCATTAAAATAATACAGAAATGTTGGAATCTGAATTAAAAGCCAAAACCAGTACGGCTCAAAGTTTTGCATTGATAATGTGCATGCATGCAACTGTGTGTCTATATACATTATTCTCATATATCTCTACTTTTGTCTCACATAGATTTCTTTTGTTGGAAAATTAAGATCAAGGCATTTAACAGATTACAGTGACAACAATAATGCAAAGGCAGTCTTCCGCATAGAACAGTGTTAACAACAGCTATAAAAAAATTGTTCTGTGGGCATGGAACTAATGAAGTCTGGGTTATTATTTTTCAGATTTAGGTCCTGCAGTTAACTGCAAACATTGACCGATGTTCTATCCAGTGATTGGGTCATTTATAAAATGGGCACTTTGGTGTTTAACATAAAGCTGAAGAGCTCACTAAATTTCTTTTCTCTACCCCATTGCCTATTTTCACAAAACTTCAGGAAACTTCATTATCTTTGTGGCTTTTTGTTTTTACCAGTTCAAATCTGCCAGTGAGGTCAAAAATGTTTTCCATAGATGACATAGAGAAGGAGAAACAGAGAGACACATGTAAACATACAAAGACAGATCATTACATGAAACCTGTTTTCTTAGAAAATGAGGGCACATACTGTTCATCAGATACATACTTCTGTATATAGTATCTTTGTTGATAAAATATGAACATATGTCATTCAGAATTCTTCCAATATACTGTAATTGGTAGGTGACATAACACTGACACTGAGTGCTTTCAAATTATCTTTCATATTTAGGTGTTCTATACCCACTTGATGGACAGTGCTGTATTAAACAGTTTCTCAAAATGAAATTAGACTAAAAAATAGCAGTTTTCTGTCAATATGTACTTCTGGAAATGACAGCTCTAATCTTTCAGTGCCTGCAGATAATGGATGTTCAAAGATTCTTTCATCATAAGTGACCTCTAGAACTCTGGATTCTACACAGGAAAAGACTTCAAATTAAAGAACAGTCCTCTAAGCCAAAAAAGTAATGAAAATAGTGACTATCAGGTCAATCAGCTAAAAAGAAAAAAAAAAAAAAAAAGAAGTTCTATCTTTTATTTTGGCCATTTGTTTTATTTAAGTATAGTCTGGATATGCTAAATTCAGATTTTTTTTCTAATAAATTAATTTACATCAATGGATAGAGTTTTATTTGAGTCTTAATTCTTCTCATGCAATGTCCAGTTTGTTAGCAATGCAATTTTGCAAAGCTTACAGATTCATACATTTAGCCATAGATAAGTGGTTAAATTTGAGCAAATATTTTGAAGTAGCTTATGATGAATTTTCAATAAATTATTTTTTCTTATTCTTGAGTTGTCTTGTTCAAATGGTGTAATTTAAAAATGGCAGTTTATGCAAAATCTGAAATTGTCAGTATTTTTTCATTAATGTTTTTATCTGAAAATTCCTATGTTCAAATGCTGACATTCTCTGGCACTTGGACTAATAAATTTCAGTCTTATATCAGGAAAGAGAAATAGTACCTTCTGATTTATAAACAGTGCCTAATCATGGTACAAATAAATCATTAACAAATAATAATTTTTGAATATTTGTTGTGAACACTGAACCAGCACCTCTTATATGACATTTGTTCACAACATATCAAAAAGGCTTAAGATTTCTTGCAAAATTTAGTTTACAAATAGCTTTTGTGTTTAAAATACAAGTTCATCGTAATTATATTGACATTTCAGTGAAATTGTTCGTGATTTATACTAAAATGCTGAAAGCAGAATGTAGACTCACATGAACTTATGTGGGCCTCCTGGATAAAGAGAACAGTGATACAACATGTGTTATTGCAACATGATTTCCACAGGATACAATAGATAGAAAACCTATAGAAATCCTATTTGGTCAAACCATATAATCATGGCATCTCATCTGTAGGGCTTGAGAGAATCCAAAAATCAAGGGACCTCTTGAGATGTTATTCTTTACATTTCCTTTGTTAGCAACCTGCTTTAAAAAGATTAGCTCTCTGTCCTTAAGGCAGATAATGTTAGCACCTTCCAAGAAGCACCTTCCCTGCTCCTTTACTGTGCTTGGTGTCAGTCACGAGATGCCATCAGAAGGGTAAATAGAGTGGAAGTTTTCCAGAGCGGCTGTTTGTATCTGGGAGAAAACTATGGAAGGTACTTCTTATCTCATACTTTCCTCCTAGCAGCTGGATGGCCACAAATTCAGTCTGAAAGGCATTAAGCAGGTAGACCATATGGATATGTGCAACTCCTTTCATGCTTGGTCTTACGGCACAACAGTATAGATATGACAAAGTGAGGCTCGCAAAGCAAGAACGCTCCTGAAGGGAGTTGCACATATCCACATGTTCTACTGGCTCAATAGGGTGCATATGACTGTGCAATCATACGCTAAAGTAAAAGCAAGCTAAACAAATGCAGAAGATTAATATGCCACTTGTCGAAGTCAAACGGCAGATAAACAAACACATTCTATTTTAAAGTACCTGCACCCTCCAGTGTAAAGGTGTAATCTTAAAGTTACTCTGGCAATAGCAGGAAGATTTCCATACGTAACAACTGAACTGGATGAGCAAGTCAGGGTTTTTATTAACATAGCACATGCCTTCAAGAAAGTCCCCGAGCTATAAAATTAAAATCAAACAGTAAATAACATGCATCAACAACATTCATTATTAGTTTTATTGACACCACACAATAGATGCTAAATAAAAATCAATACTTATCATAAAATCAGATTAAAGGCATCACCTTAAACTAAATTTAACTCACAATCAATGTACTACTTTAATTGAAAAACCCGAAGTGAAATCTGCAAGAACGGGAGGGCAATAGAACCAAATAAATGTCTTTATCGTGCACTTCAGAGCAGAATTACCACATTTTGTCTATCACTCTTTCTTTAAAAAAAACCAAAAAAAACCAAACCCAAACCTGGAGAACACACAATCTAGACAGACAGATGACATTTATCATATAATCATCATAAAGCTAGTTGCTAAAAAGGAACATTTTAAGATTTGGAAACCACTAGTTTTTCTTCCTTCACCCACATAACTTGCAGCTCTGAGTTCATTTTGACTCATACAAGCAGAGATACACCACCAAAGACTTTGGCCCCCTGTGTCCTCTGAATATAGGTTATTGCAGTCTCTGTTGTTCTGCAAAAAAGTCAACAGAGGGAAAATTAGCATTTTACTCTGATTCTGTTAGCCATATGCTACATTAAACGATAGCTATAGCTTAAGGCATGGAATTATTTCTGGTATGTTGCTTTCTACTTTATTGTTTTTAATGCTATTTGCATTAAGTCATGTCTAATTAGGTGCCTCATGCAATACTTTACTGCCACTGGACAGAAATTTGTGTTGGAATATCACAGGGTAGAGATGTGAGAAAATAGAAATGAAAAAAAGTATTACTGTTATTGAACAAAATCATGAGCTCCTTATTCCTACTGATTGTACTGGAAATGTTAATATTTTAACTCCTTAACAGTGGGAATAAAGGGATTTCAACCTAGAGGAAGGATGGTTCTATATCAAGAAATATACATAAACTCATTTGAATTTAGTCAGGTGTTCTGGTTGAGAAAGTCCAGAATGAGCTCTGAGAATTCGGTCTTTTAATAAAAGTTTTCAAAATAGTTTTAGGACTTATAATGGTTTTTACTTCCTATGAGATTGTTGTTATATATATTATTATTGTCTTTTACCACTTTTGTTGCAAGAGGATTTAGAAGAACCAGTTTTGTTTAGACTTGTATGTATGTGTGTGTAAAATTTCACTCACACAAACACAATGGACACACACTCTGTTATGTTATATGAAAGAGTCACGTATGTGACAGAAGGGAATATCTTGAATTTTGCCAAGTACCCGTTATTTCACAAGGGGCCCTGTTAAATCTGTTCTGGTGATAGAGGGTATTACTTGGTACCAGAATGGTTCTGTACTCGCTGACCCATGCATAAAACCCCCTTCTTCTACAGACCTTAAGAATTTAAAGACATGACATTATAGGAGGATTAAAAAAAAAGAACAAATGTGGAATGTCAAGAGGAAAGGATAACAAGAATAATAGGATGTTTTAGCACAGACGCACTGTGTGCACAATTTGTAGCTAGTCAATAGCAGTAATTACAAGTCACCACCTGCTTAGCCATTATTAGAATACGGGGGTGGGGGGTTATGCATTCCCATAGAGGTGACTTTTAAGGAGGAATTTGAAGGTCCAGAGAAAAAGGCATTTTGATCACTCTTCAGTACTGTATCTACACAGATTGGAGTATAGTAAGGTATTGTATGCTGGACGCAATGCTATTGTGGACTGCACAGCTAGATCTTTAAAGAAGTGGGAATGTCAGCAACTTCAGACAAACATAGCTAGAGCTTCACATTCTTGAATATGAATGATCATAACTCGTATCTGAAAGAATGAATCCACTGTTGTCCACTTGTGGTAGGACAGAAGTGAAATCAAAACTAAACAAAAAGTTTCTGTGCTGGTAGATAACCCTAGAGTCATGATCAAAAAAAAAGAAGGAAACATTTTGTTTTCATCCAATCCAGGTATCCCTCCAGGTAGAAATTATTAATTGCCATGTTCCTAAGTTCCATTGTCCTGTGGAGAAGAAATCTTGGAGCTGTTCCAAGTTATGGATTGCCTGCTGGTTTCTGTACAGTTCTATCAGCTGTTCCACTAAGCCTGTTTGACTTTTGAAATGCCCTCCAGGGATCTGCTCCCAGACTCTGCACAGTAGAACAAGGATACCACTTAACAAATGTCTGTTGGTTGGAAAATTGATCAGCTTAGCTGTCTGTGGATGTGTGTTTATCTGTCTCTTTACCATTCTAAAAAGAAACAGGGACATTAAACTGCTATTTGTGGCTCTCATTAGTCTTATGGTAGCCTGTGGCTAAAGTTTGAAAGTATAGATGTAAATGCAATATATTATTTGTTAACTATATTTTATTTTTATTGTTAGTCCAGATTCTGAAGTATTTAGTCTTATTAGGTCATTACTTTAGATTTCAATCTAACTGAAAAAAGAATTTAGGATTTGGTATCATCAACAGCCTTATAATTATTGTAGCTTTAATGAAAGCCATTTTGCATGTCATAGTGGTTGAAAACCTCACATCACTTATGCCAATGAGGTTATTGCTATTGATTTCACTGTGACCAGGATTTCACAAGTGTCTTTCATACTGATGAGTTGAAACTTAAGTTTTAACTATTATCAGGTTTCAATAGAAGCCATAAACTATATTCACTTAATTTGCTGCTGAAAACAGGCCACCTCAGAGGCAATAACTACTTAACAGTATGTTTTTGCACTTCACATGAAGGAGTAAAGAACACACTGTCCATTAATATTTCAGGAAAAATAAATAATAAAAAAAACCCAACTTGTTTCAAACCATCTCTAACATTTGTGTGTGATAAGATAAGGGTGAATATGCAGTTCTGGTATTAAAAAGATATGGCGAACTACTGTTTCTACTTTATTGATTTTCATGGTTGTGGGTTGGCAGTGCTGTGTATTATGGTTAGACATCAGCTGTGGAGCGGAGTGAAAAAATTATTTAACTAGGCTTCACATAACTGTTTAGCAAAATGTTAATATACAGCTTAGATAATGTCTTCAGAATGGAGACTTTTTACAGCCATAGTACTTTACAGTATATTTGAGAAAATAGCCGTGTACCAAAGTGTCCTGTGACTCTAGAGGAGGTTAAGGGTCAAAAATGGTGGCCAAGCTATCATGAGATTTGACGGTCCACATCAGAAAGGATGCTGTGGCAATGGGGATCATTTTTATAAAAAGCTTTCTTCTTAGCTTCCAGAAGGAAATAGAGCAAAAGTCATTGGCATAAGAAATGTGTGTGTGTTTGCATGCATGAAGATGTAGAGGAGACATAGAAGTTATATTGCTTATGGAATTGGACTGATGGTTTTTTAGCCATTCGTTGACAGTGAAATATAATGAATTGGTGATTTGAGGCTGAAATTCTGCAATGATGGAGCTGAAATTGCACTTTGAAATGTGAGCAATCTGTAAGCCCACAATTTGCAGTATCATGGACTGTAAATAAACAGACAAAAAAATGAGAAGTGTTTATTTGAAGAAATGGGAAGAAGTTACATTGTATTATTTGAATGTCAAACGAAGGTAAACAACTGTAAAATGTCTAGCAGTATTAAAATTAAGGGCAGGGAATCATAAATGTTGTCAAGGAGCTGGAGCTGATACTGGCATTTTTGCAATGCTTCCATGCAGTGTTTAAAAATTTGGAAACAAATAATAACAGTAATAAAAGTGTTCTGTATCTTAAATATAACCAAAAGAATACATGTATTCAATGTATGTCAAATTTTGTAATCATGTTGTTCAATATTGCAGTTTTAAATGTAGTGTGCCACTATATGACACAGTGCAGCAAAAAAAACCCCAACCATTAATCTTTCAGTAGCACAGAAATTCCCCCATCTGGTATCAGTGTCCCCTTCTTGAGTGAATATGAGTTTCTCTCCTAAAAAGTTATTTATGCTACCAATCGGAATAGTGTTTTTCAATTATCTTCTGTATTCTGTACAAATTTCCCAGCGTAAGGTGATATGCTTTTAGAAATTTGTATACCTATATATATTGCTGTATAATATGATACACTTTCTGCTATAAAATACCTTTTGCAGATCTGTAGAATGTGGCCCACATGGTATCTAGAATTATACAATGAATTTGTATACACCATTTCATCACTGTACAATTTTCAGGGATAGAAAGAAGAAAGTAAGAAATCTCAGTATTGCTGCCTACTTACTTCCCTTTCCCTGTATTTAATTCATGAGGCTGAAGTAATAGACCCAAAGTTCTACCCACTGTTTTGGACCCGTTTGTTCTTTATTAACCTGTTCTAGAAGTCAGATAAATAAGAAAGGCATGTTCAAAGCCCAGATCTAGGGAACTCGCTCAAGCAGATGATACATTTCTGCATATCTAGGTTGGAATCTAAATATGAAGTAGTTATACATCAGTATAATTTAGACACCATACCATAAATATGCATTAAATGTGCCTTTGTGGTCCTGCAGCAGAGAACATCAACAGCTGACTATACATATTTGTGTGTGCAAATAACCAGTTTGCACGCTCTTTTATGGCACTGAGACCTGCTGTGAAACATTAAAACATTCAGGAAATCTGGTATTTAAAATCATCTGCTAAAATATTTTATTTTATTGTAACTTAAATTTCTTAGGAAGAGTCATACTCAGACTTGGCAGTAAGCAGCAAGCTGTGTGTGCATTACAGGATGCTTGCAGCATTCAGTTTTATAATGCAAGCCCCACCTATGTAAACAAACATTGCAGAAGAAACAATATCATCTGTTTATCCTTTGTTTTGCAAATAAAACAATACACAGGCAGATGGTAGCTAGAAGGACATACAAAGGCATCAGATAAATAGCTTTTTTTTTTTTCCATCATAGAACAATTTTTAGATTTCAGAAATCTTTTCCAAATACTAAGAATAGTGCACTCATGTAAAGGAGAAAACAGTGTTAAAAATATACTGAAATGCTTCTAGCAGTCTTCTAGACAGGTAGAATGCAAAGGTGGTAATGGAACACAGCTCAAATGATAGGCTTCAGGGTTGAATTTCTGGGGCTTCAACACTCTGGGTTTGTGCTGAAAATACTTGTCACCTAATTTAGTTTGAAAACAACTTTGATGGTGACATACTTATATGAAATAAATATCAAGGAAAGGTTCACTGGGGTTGGAGTTTGCAGTAGGGGAGAAAGACCTCTTCCCTCAAAGCAAAGGGTGGAGGTGTCAAAGACCTGCAGTTACTATGGTCTCCAAGTATGCCTGCCTTGTATAATAGGGAACCATCTGGCATTCTTATTAATCATAGTATGCCAGGTATAAATAGTATGTGGGCTTTTTTTTATTAATCATAGAATCATAGAATCATAGAAACATACAATAGTTTGGGTTGGAAGGGACCTTTAAAGACCATCTAGCCCAACCCCCCCTGCAATGAGCAGGGACATCTTCAACCAGATCACATTGCTCAGGGTCCCGTCCAACCTGAACTTCAATGGTTCCAGGCATGGGCATCTACCACCTCTCCGTTCCACTGTTTCACAACTCTCATTGTAAAAAAACCCAAACTTCCTTATATCTAGTTTAAATCTACCCTCTTTTAGTTTAAAACCACTACCCTTTTTCCTATTGCAACAAGTCCTTCTAAAAGATCTGTTCCCACCTTTCTTATAAGCCCCTTTTATATACTGAAAGGCCACAATAAGGTCTCCCTGGAGCCTTCTCTTCTCCAGGCTGAAAAACCCCATCTCTCTCAGCCTTTCCTCATAGGAGAGGTGTTCCACCCCTCGGATCATTTTTGTGGCCCTCCTTTGGACCCACTCCAACAGGTCCATGTCTTTCCTGTTCTGAGGGCTCCAGAGCTGGACATAATACTCCAGCTGGGGTCTCACAAGAGTGGAGTAGAGAGAGAGAATCATCTTCCTCCACCTGCTGACCATGTTTCTTTTGACGCAGTCCAGGATATGGTTGGCCTTCTGGGTTGTCCAGCTTTTCATCCACCAGTACCCCCATGTCTTTATCTGCAGGGCTGCTCTCAATCTCTTCATCCCCCAGACTGTATTGATAGTGGGGATTGCCCCAACCCAGGTGCAGGACCTTGCACTTGGTCTTGTTGAACCTCATGAGGTTCACATGGGCCCACTTCTTGAATTTGTCCAGGTCCCTCTGGATGGCATTCTGTGTCAACTGTACGACTTGGCTTGGTGTCATCTGCAAACTTGCTGAGGGTGTGCTTGATCCCACTATCTATGTCCTTGGTGAAGATATTAAACCGTACTTGTCCCAGTACGGACCCCTGAGGGTCACCACTCATCACTGATCTCCATCTGGTCATCGAGCTGTTGACCACTACACTCTGGATGTGACCATCCAAACCATTCCACATCCAATAAACAATTGATCTATCCAATTCATATCTCTCAAATTTTGAGAGAAGGATGTTGTAGGGGACCGCGTCAAAGGCCTTACAAAATTCCACATAGACGACATCCATAGCATTTCCCTTGTCCACAGATATAGTCACTCCATCATAGAAGGCCACTAGGTTGGTGAGGAGACACTTGCCCTTGGTGTGGTCATGTTGGCTGTCTCTAATATATAATACAATGTAATATATAATAATATGTAATACCAGCTTTAAAAATGTTAATACTTTGGAAATGACAGAGAACTTCTGTTATCAATGAAATAAATTACTATAAAAGATAATTAGTATCATGGACACCTAAATCACCTTCTTTTCCTAAACAAGATCAGGAAGTCAGTATACAAGAATAAGTCCAGTAAGTACATATTGTAACATATTTTTCTGTCTTAAGGTTAGGCAAGAAAATAGAGGAAGAATGAATTAATTTCTCTGCTTCATAGATAGGTATTTGAAAAGAATATTTTTATAAATTATCATAGTGATGATAGAGAAAAACTACATCTATACAACCTATTTTTATAAATAGGAACCGGTTTCTTGACAATGCTTTCTGTTCAAGCATAAGTATCTAGCTAAGAGATCCAACTGGCTTGATCTAGTCTTCACACGGTATTGATGAACAGAGTTAGAAATTAAGTATAAGCAATATACATGCAGCTTCAGAGGCTGTAATGATGGAAGTGCCAACACCACCACAAGCAGCTGCTTGGCTCCTGGCTCCTCCAGCAGAGCTCAGAACCCCACACTCCACAGGTTGTCTCCTCATGGGCTGAGACTTAGGAGTGGAAATCTGCAACACAAGTTAGCTGAATGGAGGTTTGTCTGTCATTGGCAACAGGAAAAGGTCCATGTGACTGGGTGTAGATGTCTGCAGACAACCACATCTAAGCTAGGCTCCTATGGAAAGAAATGTGATTATCTGTGGTAAACATCATAACGTTCTAAAGAGAACATCAAAAATTGATTAATTATATACTAAAGTGGGGGGGTTGGGGTTTTTTGTTTTGGTTTGGTTTGGTTTTTTGCCATAGCCTATAAAAGCAGTAATGAATACATCAGACTAAAGCTAGATGAGATAAGTTTCCCCCACCAGTCCCACTCTATCTCTCATTTTTCTCCAGGGTTGAGGCACCTTTAGCAGAACTGCTGGGAAGCAGAGACTTGTAATAAAGCTTCAAAGCCTTAAATGGTTAATAAAGTGGATTTGCAACTTTCCTTTTATGTTTAACGAGGGGTGGTAATGCTGCTATTCCCTTATAATACATACATGGGAGAAGGAGGCTCAAAACCTCAGCTAGGAAAAACTTAGCAGTTTAACGTAAGTACACTAAACATATTTTCAGGTTCAGAACTTGTATGGCTGCATGATATTTTTCTTACTGACTTTCCCTGGATTGCATGGGAAGACACTATTAACACTACAGCAGTCAGACTGTTCACCCAGCTCATCAAACTTCTAGTCAGTGCAATGAGCACATGGCCAGCATTTTTCTCTATTGACATCAAAGGAAATAACATTAAGCCCATATTATATACAGTTTAATGGACTTCTTTGTATAGTGCTAGGAAAGCCGGAGTGACATGTCTTTGAACATGATTTATAGTTCATAAACTTATTCATGTTTGGAGGCTCAGACAGAGTAATTTGCAGCTAACCAGCTCTAACATTGCTGCCAAGAAAATGATCAAAACAATACAATTGGCATTGTTACAGAGATTTGGATTGTATAGGATTAAGGATGTAGAAGGAAATTTACTGCTTTGTGGGGAGGTCAGAAGCACTGAAGGCCTGCACACTACCTATGTCCTAGTTAAGCTACTGCCTTTTTGTAGGCCCTTTTCTGACTGGCAAGCCAGCTTAAGTGTGACTTTTATTCTGAAACCTGATGTTAGGTTCCATAATTCCCACTGATTTCTGTAAGGAGTTTTAAAGCATTTTGTAACATGTAGGACCAGACTCACATTACTAGTAATTCATGGCTGACTACATACTCTTTGTCATCTAGGCTCAAAGTCTACATTAGCCTTTCATAGTCATGTTGTTTTGGGTTTGTTTTGGGTTTTTTTCCTGTACTCATCTTTCTTAACAAAGCTCCAGTATAACAGAGTTCTATGGGCTGCTGTATATGTGAATTTTAAATATTTTCCTACTCATACTATTTATAAATGTCCCATAAAGGGCCGCAAATTGCCACATCAGCTGAACTGTGTTGCCTCTTGGGAAGTTGGGAAAGAGGAATATATCAATGAGGCAGAGGTTTGCTTATTAAATAAATATCACAGAATAGTCAATGTTTAGTGAAAGAAAACACAGCAAAAACATTACTGGCTGCATATCTGAGAGCTAGGTCGCGCTAAGCCAAGTTACAGGATCCCCTGCTACTGGTTTACTTATGAAATAGAAATGTGAATACTTCAGTGAGGATATTTCCTTGAAGTCTTGCTTTCAGCAAGGAAAAGGCTAACTCCATATGAGTGTGTCTCTGCATGTGGGTGGGGATTTTTAGAGTAGTTTGAATGCCTACATTACAAACAAGGGTGTGCCCATGGGGAAAGACTGCTATCTAGGGCAGTACCAGGCTGATCAGATATAGATCATCATGAAGAGCAGTGCACACTGGGAGGAGCACACTGATGTGAGGGGGATCTTCTACACAGGAAGTAATTTCTAGAGAAGCTGTAGAAAATAAAAGAGGAGGGGAATAAAGAATTTTAAAAAAATTAAAGAAATAAATAATAAATAAATAATAAATAAATTTTAAAATAAATAAATAAATAAAGGAATGAAGAAATTTAAAAAAAAAAAACACACAAAAAACCCCCAAACCAAACATACTAGTGTTATATAATGTTTGTATTTCCTATAAAAGAGATTGCTAAGGAAGGATTACTGGTTTTAAGGTTTCATTTGAAAGCTCTCCAGGTGAGATATTTTGTTAAAGAATATCTTAATGGCAGCTTCTGAGAGCGGTTACCATGACTTTTTTTCTCTCAAAACACCCAACATTGGGTGTTAATGGTATCATGGGAATGTATTTGCTAAACGTACCCCTAGAATTTACTTTTATGTCTAGACACAAACATGGGAAAAGCATCCTCATAATAATTCTCTCTGGGGAGTGGAATTATAAGAAAGGAAATCCCATTATAAAAAGAGAAGAATATGATGTTGCTGTAAGTCATGAGTAGATGTAAGGAAAATAGAACATGCTTTTATTATGTAATATATGTTATTCTTTTATCCTCCCATTTCCCAATGCTCCATTATGAAAAAAGGAAGTGAAAGAAGGACATGTTGTCACTGCAAACATTTCTGTCACCACTGTCAATCACCAACACAGGAGAAACAACTAATCACAAATCTCCAGTTGTTGATGGATCATCTTCCTGTAAAGTTTCTTGAATATGCTTATCTTGGGAACATAATTTAAAATGGTACTTCTGTCTTTTACAAGTATAGCTCTGGAAAGCAAATAAGTAGGCCTGTTGTTGTCAAGGTAGATCTTACCTTGATAGTCTTTATTCCTAGCTGTTGCAAATCCCATCTTTTTTCCTTTTGTTATTTACTGTTGGTACCATCCTGCAAAACTATGATATAACAAGATAATTTCTTCAGATTTGCTCCAAAGTAGGTACTTATCTCTCCTCCGCATTCTCTGAATACTCCTTGATCATTACTATAGTTACAAGGTAGAAAAGGAGGATACTTTAGTTTTTAATGAGGAACCCAAGGAGCCAAAGCAAGAGCCTGCAACTGTGCCAAAGAACAGTTCTTCTACATCCAACAGACCATGTAACTGCTAAAAAAAATTTCCATACATTTAAAGTTATTATCTTTGTGAAGTAATATCAAACAACACATATATCTTATCATATCAATACAAACGTCAAACTTAAAGGAAGAAACTGGTCAGCTATCACTGTAGGTATTTGATTATGCTTCCTCTTCTTATTAGTAAATAAATTTTCTAGATAACAGGTTAAATTACGGGGGGAAAAGTATTTTTTTTCTATTAATATTGTAAAAAGAAGTGAATTGGTTTTAACTCTCAAGGATTTCTGTAAACACCTATTGATTTAGTTCAATAGCTCTGCCTATGAAAAAAAGTAATAATATTGCAAAAAATAAATAAATAAAAAAACCCAGGAAGCATAACCCTGATAGTTTCAACAAAATCTACATTTCAATAGATAAGTCTTTTGGGTGGGGATTCAAGGGCTCTATTTTTGAAGGGTGCTCAAGAAGTACTTTTATAACATCTTTATGAAAATTAAATATTAGACTTTTAGAAGTCAAAGTGAAGATTTTTTAAACACTTGAAAGAATATTAAAATGCACAGTAATCTACTAATGTATACATTTTTTAATAATAGAAAAGGCATAATTTTTTGGAATAGAAGGTCAACAGATACTGTTCATTTTAAATGAGGTTTTGCAGAATGATCTTTAATTTTTATGCCTTGTGACCATAACTTTTGTAACAGTGAGAGTTTGGGGCTAGACTGTTAGCTGGATTACTTCCAATGCAAGACCATAAAGAAGATAAATGCTCCTGTAAACTGCTGTAAAAATAATGCAGGATTTCCATGCAGGTGTATATGAAC
This sequence comes from Butorides virescens, assembly GCA_017310255.1. Classification (NCBI taxonomy): domain Eukaryota; kingdom Metazoa; phylum Chordata; class Aves; order Pelecaniformes; family Ardeidae; genus Butorides; species Butorides virescens. Next base: position 116,686 of record JADKXX010001783.1, read on the forward strand.
AGACTACATCTTTGTGCTTCTTACAGCTGACCCAGGGGATAGTAAGGTTCTTAACTTTAGGTCTCTCTCCTTCACTTCTCTATCTAGCTAGTACAGCTGAGAAACTGTGAAGACAACAATAATAGCACAAGGAAATTGCTCTTTTTTTTCACTGGGTATAAGAAGGAGCTGAGGGAAAAGGATTTGCATTTCTTGGTTTTTCTTAGCTGCTGTAGTTTTCATCCTGTTCATTGTTTTGGTCTGTATCTCAAAACCAGAATTAGACCCTCAGTGAGTTGCTGACTGAAGTTAATTAATTCAACTGATACTAGTGGCATTCAGAATCAGGCCTTCTAGATGTGGCTGAAAATGGGTTTGCTAGTTCATACATGCACAGAAATTCAGCCACAGTTCCTCATCTCAGCTTATCCCTCATGTACCTAACAGTTTCTGATGCAGAAGCCTTCCTTGAAACAAGGGCCTAGGATTTTACGTTGACTGTGATAACTACAGTGGAGATTTTGCCATAAAGCTCAGCTGAATTTTTCAGAATATGTTGCTGAACTCTATTTAACTATTCTTCTTCTTCCTTTAACCATGTTGGTGCCAAACGAGGCCTGGGAACTCCATGCCAGCACAAATACTGCTCATCTGTCCATTTGAATTTCACCTAGCACTCATTCTCCCAAAAGTTAATTTCTCCTCTGTGTGTAGATTGGAATATTTTCTTTAGTTATATGGCTTCTTTGTGCTGGCTGGCTTTGCAAAAGTCTCGCTTTTGTTTGCATAAAGCTCTTGTGATTTCATGAAAGAGTGTGGTACTGCAAGTCTCAGCCTCCAGTTAAGATGAGCTGCTATCTCTACTACAGCATTCAGAAGAGTTTTTCCCAGGGCCGTTCTATTTTAAACTTAATTAGATGCTTCAGCTTAGTTTTAAAAAAAGAATCTAGAAAAATGACGATTGGGAGACTGGCAGGTGTAGCGTGGCTCAGTGTCAGGAGGCAACAAAGATTTCTGTGTTAACGCAGGCATTTCGGTCCCTAATGACATTACTGCAGAAAATGAGTCAAGCAGCATTTTACCTTGTGATCGCTCAGAATTAATCTTTTAAATAATAGTAATAGATAATAAAATAACAATAAAGCAATAGAATTATATAAAATATAGTATAAAATAATGAAAAGGAGTAACCGTCCCCAAATTGTTGCCAGTCATAAAAGTTTCATGGCAGAAATATCATCCCTCTTGGATCTGCTGTTCTTTTGTACAAAGATGGCTCTGCAGAGGGGTGTAAATCTCAAGTGCCACATTTGTAAGAACTGGGTCATACCAGTTTTAATTTATGAACATGAAGCTAAAAAAAGTAATGGTAACTTGAGCTTAGCAAATATCTACCAAGAGTAGGGCCATGGTTTAGAAAAGCACCTGACAATTCTGAGTATCTAGTTTGATAAACCTTAAAGGACTTGATGTTCAGAAAGAACAGAATATTCAGAAAGTGAAAAATATACCTAACACCTTGTCCCCAGCTAAACATGCACAGATACCTAAAACATAGAGGTCACTTTTGAAAATCATGCCAGCGAAGTTTTGATTTTAGAGTTGGACTCAACAGTAAGGCAAGCCAGTTTGTTCCATACTTTCAGGTTAACTGTATTAAGAAACTTAGTGTGTCTATACTGGCATAATCATGTCCTCAGTAATAAATTAAGTTGCACAGCTTATTGCAAAATAATGAAAGTACCAAGACATGACTTGATAACAGCCTAGAAGAATTGTCCACTCCCAAGTATTCATAGAAATGAAATGCGAGCTCAATAAGTTTAATCAGTCAATTACCATTTAGGACACTAATGGGGCATCACATGGGCTGTTTCTGGCAAAAATTCAATAAAAGTGATTATCTGCAGTGGAAGGAATGGAGAATCCACCTTTTGCCTGAACATCAAAATAATTATACACTCATGGCAGTTCTTAGCTCAGCTGTGTACATGCAGCATCAGGGCACAGAACACAGTGCCTTTAGCTACAGAACACAGAAGTACACACCATAAAAGAAAGTCCTGAGCTATTAACTCCAGAGACACTGGTCTGTGTCATTCACATTCTGCCTTCTTTTCTTCTGATGGTCTTAATGTCTTCTTTCTTTTAGTTTTCTTCCTTCCTTTTTCCTTGCTATTCCTCCCATTTCTAAAGGCCAGAAAATTACCTTCTTTTTTTTTCCTTTCTTTTTGCTACCTTTTCTTTTACCATAAAGTTAAATTGTACATGGCTTAGGCACTGCCAATAGATTGATCAGAATTTGCCAACATTGCTCTCCTGCATGCAGAGGGACCAGAGTGGCTTTGGAAAACATAAAACGCATAACATCTGCCAGGCAAAAAAAGCTGTTATAAGTCTGCTTTGTTTCATTTAGGATTTATTGGACAAAAAATAAACTGTCATGGTAAGACCACCACATATGTTTCCGGTTCAGGTCTATGTCAGGAAGTGAAGTAATACTTGCAGACAGTCCTTCATCTAGAAAATCCCAACCTGCTTTCATAACAGTATCTGCATCTGAGTTTTTGTTTTCATTTGGGAACAAGGCCATTATTTCTTGTTCTCATTTTTTAAACCCATAGTGTCTTCCTTAGGATTCAACTCTACTCATTTTTCTGCAAACACTAATTTTTCTTTCTAACCTCTGGTGTTCCTTCTCAGACTGTCAATATCTCTCCCTGAACCTTAATTTTCTAACTAAAGCTGTGTATTGATGACCTACTTTTTTCAGCAGAAGATCCCATCAATATACTTCAGGTGAGATAAGCATGTAAAAGCTGATGGCGTCTCTGTTTTCTGTTGACTCAGAGGTCTGAGTTGGTCTTGAGTACTGTTTATTTCTAACTTTATGTGGTTTTAAACAAAGGAAATTTCCACTCAGTGTGAAAAATCAGTATTCACCCAAAGTTCAGTTTCAATGCTTAATTTTAAAATATTCAGATTAAATAAAGATCATGCTGAAATATGTTTAAAGTTATCAGAATTGACTAAGAAGGATTATTGGATTTTGCTATGACAATGTAGCTACAAAGACATTTTTTGGTATCTTATCTACAGCAGAGAATACATTCACCTACTAAAACTGATGTTTCATCAGCATCTTTTAGTAGCCATTTATTTTCTTCCTGGTCTGAAAAATTATTGGATTGCCTTGTTGACTCGTTTAATCATCACCATTTTGTGCTTCGGACCTCAAAACATACTACTGTGGCCTCTGAAGCACAATTACTTTTTTTTCTACACATAGAGCAAGACAAACTTCAATCCACTAGAAAGTAATTTCCTCCTCCAAGTCAAAGGGCAGGAGTTCTGAAGAGTCAAGTGACAATATGAAATGAAGAGTGAATAGCAGGTAGAAAGACCACATTAGAAAGATTATTGACAGAATCTCTAGTGGCTGGAGGGGAGAATTTAAATTACTGGAAGCAAGACATTAATTTAGGAATGATTACTCTTAATCTATAATGTGAAGTTTATAATTTAGATTTCTTATTGAGAAGATGGAGAAAGTTCTGGATTATTCAGAAAATCAGAGTAGAAGAAATTAATAAAGAGAAATTAATCAGTGACAGAGGCACAAAACAGCTTTGCAAAAGTTATATTAGATCTAAACAGAACTTAACTGCTAAATTGTTTGAATGTATACACAGGGGCATTTTCTATGAGGAATTATCCTGTTGACCGTCAAGCTATGCTATAGCAGCTCCTGGATTTCTGAGCTGCAGGTCTGTCATAAGTTTTCTTGTGTTAGTGAGTGATGAAGGGGAACATATCGTTATGTCTAACACTCAGGGACTGGAGTAGCTATTCTATTTTAAAGGATTCTTATACCATACTTGTCATATCTAAGCATCTTGACTAACATCCAACACTTGACTAACATCTATCAAGTACTGATTGTTCTTTCATCATCTCTCCTTCATGAATAGTATGTGTAATGTGGTATCTTGTTTTGAAAGTTATTTGTTTGCCTCCTTCAGGCCTTTTTTTTTCTCTCCCCCCCCCCCCCCCCCCCTTTTTTTTTCCCCAAATACTGCTGTGTTAGAGAAAGCAAGGTCAAAAAAATGTGCCCTGCATTCAAAACTAGGAAGATTCTCAGTTCGTACAAGAATTTTTACCACACTGAGATTAGCCCTAAAGAACTTTGTCTCCTGCACAGATGAGCTTTACTCCAGTTATAAAGATTATCAGCACACCAGAAAAAAGGACAGTCTCAAACAAGATACTTCATTCTAGCTCTAGAATTACATCGTGTTTATTTGTTTCATTTATTTTAGTATTCTGTATTCTGCCTTAATTGTTTGGTAGATAAGAACCGTATTGTAACCTGATTGAAACTTCTTTGCATAGCACAAAGATTAAGAGGCAGGCCTGATGTTGTAATGGAGGCATTGACCTGCGTTCCTATGGAGATAGAGCTGTAGCCCATCGCTGTGGGCTGAGAAGTTCTGAGTGTCATCCTTTTGCTTTCCATTCAGGAAATTTCACCACTCCCCTTCAGTGGTTGTCACTTCCATGGTCACGGATAGGCTGTCACAAAGGCTAATTATCCTCTTTCTTCGTGTTGTCCTCATAGCAGGTGGATAGTCCTCTCTACAGCTGCCACTAAGCTTCCTGTGTTTGCAGATTTTAACTTAGGCAGCTCAGGATGCAACAAAGGCAGCAGTCCTTTTCCAAACAGAAATACACAGAAGCTATGTCTGAGTTTAGCCATTTTTGACTTTGATGTCTTTTTACCACAAACCTACAGTACAGAACTAGGGGATATTCTCTAAAGGTGTCAGGATGTTAGTTTAAAACACATCTTTATACAGACAGTAGTGAACTTCTGGAGATTTTGCCCCAGGAAGCTGGAGAAACAGACAGCACCAGCAAGTTCAGGAAGAGATTAGAAAGATTCACAGGCAGAAAGTGTGTTGATGGATGTTAAAAGAACTGGGCAAGGATGTACTTTCCAACACCTCTCATAGAACTTTTCTGCATGCTGGGGGCATGCAAGGAGACTGGACTTCAAAAAATGGCTAGACTTTCATGCTTTTCCTGAATAACCTCTCCTGGGCTGGATGAACCTGGGCTAGCCTCACCCAGCAGGGCATTTCTTATGTCCTTAGGGTCACTTCTGAGCATTAGATGAAACTGAGCAGGACTCTGAGTAAAGAGTGACAGTCAAGATGAGATCTTTACAAAGGTGTAATGTTTCTTGGATGAAGATGTGCCAGAATACCTCTTTCACACAAAATCAATGGAGTTTATTATATATAAACTGTCCTTGAGTTGTATGTATATCCTTCAAGAACTTCAGCTTTCCTCATTCAAGTTGCTCTGGAGATTCTTAAATAATTGTTATCAACCTCTGCTGCTAATTTCTTGTCTCAACAGTCATCAGCAACAACTTGATGGTTTTTTTATCAGGTTGTCACTAAAGTAAAGGTTATTATCAGACCAATAGGCATAGAAAACTGATATTAAAGCAGAAAAATTTCCATGTATGTCATTGGTTCAAATCTAGCCCATGCTGTTATTAGTCAGAAACCATACAGCCTCTTTGGTGGAAAATGTGAACTCAACTGATTATTTCCATTTACTTCATAAGGGACAAGGTATGCATCACACAATAATCATCTAGCTAGAAAATGAATAGAACTGGGCTAATACCTGCTTCATAATGCAATGCTTTTAAGAGTAGAGCTAAGGTACTGTTTAAGCAACATGAAAAAACTTATTCCTGTTGCAGTGTTATGGATGCTTTGTAGCTATTTCTACTTATGATATTGCCAATCTATTCACTGTTATATAAACACTAGTATTGCTTAAAGAAAAAGGAAAAAAAATACGTTTAGGGATTCACAGTGAGATACAGTGAAAGTAAATATATTGTCGAGGTCAAAAAAGGTTTTATGAAATAATGTCAGGTAAATCACTGAGTCTTTCATATTCAGCTGGGATATTCCATTGTAGGTCAGGCACACTGAATTGCTCTTTTCTTTCCACTATTGAAATTGGTAACCTACTCCAGAAACACACATAGAATTGAAAAAAGAGGTCAAAACTAACACATGCATACATCAAAGGGTTTTGGAATGATAAGAAGACTTTTAATCAGCCCCTGGTTGTTTACTGACAGCAGGAGATCTGAACCAGCCATTTAGTAGGTTAGAAGGTAATCATGCACAGCTAATTGCTGCTCCTAGAACACCGCTTTTTAAAGATGTAGATTTCTATCCTCTGAGTACGCCCTGTTTCAGACGCTCAGTCTAAGTTGCAGGAGACCAGCTGTTGATGTAACTTACAGAGTCTTGAGGAGGTAACAGCAAATGACCAAAACAAAAGGAAAAATAAAGTCCTTAAAAGCCAAATACATCAATAGCAAATCAACACATAATCCAATCCTGAGATACAGAAAAAGTCCTGAAAGATCAAAATGTGTATTCCAATTACATATTGCCTGCAGGTTCTCAACAAGAGACGAGAGCAATAAACACACCAAATCATTGGAACATCTAACAAATCCTGTCTCATCAGCAAATAATACTATAAAAAAAAAAAACCCAAAGCAAACAATAAAATCACATCTCAGAATTGAACTCCTGTTTTAAGAAAGCTGATAGGAGAAAGCAAAGAATTAAAACTCCCACATATTTCAGTTTCTCTCTAATCAAGTCATCATGTTAAAAAGTGATCTAACTTCCTCCTGATTACAGTGCTAAGGTACTTAATGTATGTGGTACACTGTCTTTAAAATTTTCACTGGTATAAAATAGGATTTGTTACATGCCTAGAAAAATGTGGCTTAACAAATAAGTTTCTTGTTAAAAAGATATAAAAGGTACAACAACAGAGCCTGAATTACAGATACTTGTTTTATGCAGACATTTCGCTAGCCAACTCATCTTTATATACAAGTCAGTCACCCTGCCAGTTCATGAGGCTGAGTTTTCAACTACTCTTAAAAAGGGGAAAAGAGGCATTTTCAGAGATAAAGCATAATCAGTTACAATTTGTTCCCACTATTTCCATGTGTATGACTTCTATGTGTATGGTTCTGTGAAATCTTTTCTATAGTGGATCTGAGCTGACAGAAAATAAAATGAAACAAAAGACACATAGGAATTATTTGGAGAATTTAAAGTATAGGAGGCCTTGAAAAGAGTTGTAAAAATAATGTTTTAGGAGTAACATAAAACTCACAAAACACACTAGTTTTCTTTTACTGATACTATTATTATTCCTTTCTTGCTAAGATTAAAGATTTAGAACTTGTCTAGATTACTTCAGAGCAAATCGTTTGCTCTGGAAAAAAAAATTAAAAAAATAAATCACAGAATTGGATTGTACTAAATGACAGAACTTAATTTTTCAGCACCACAAACCTATATTTATGAACTGAATCAATACCCATCAGCTCTCCCACTCAAGAGACAAGCTTGGCAAGAAGAGAAGCTTGGTCTGTTTATAAAAATACTGAGAAAGAAAATGAGATAACAGTTTTAAAGGACACTTTTCTCATTCTATTTAATTAGGACTATTTGGTTTGTGGGGATTTTGTAGCTTTTTGTTTGTTTGTTTATTTTTTTCCCTGAAGAAAATATAAAACTTAAAGAGTAATATTGACTAGCAAAATGTTTCATTCCAAAATCAAAATATATTGTCCTTGTCAGGAATATATCAACTAACAACTGAAACCTTAGAGTTTACAGATGAAAACTCAGCTTAGAGCATTCACATCTTTTGGTGAAATCAGCAGAAATGAAACATTTCAAGGTGCACTCAAAAACCAGTTGAAAACCCAGTTTTCCTTCAAAAATTAGTTTCAATAGAATTTTTTGACTAATCTTAGTTCTCTTTTATAAATTCCATACATCACTAAATGTCAGCCCTGTTCTTTCATATATTCTATCAGACAAACTATAATGTCTTTGAAGGTATATTCTTTTAAATGTATTTACTCTTTGGAAGTTGTGATTTCAAGTCAGTCAAATATTGCCTCGTTTTGTAGGGTTCTTTTGTACATTTTACTGTGATCTCTCATGTAGTAAGTGAGAAAGCATTTCTGTCATGAAATTTTTTGTCTGAATTAAATGTTTGGCCTCTGCAAATACTCATGACTTTTAACTTCATTTTCTGTGAGCTTTTGTACCAATAAAATCTGTTTGTTCAAATGAACATGGAAAGCAAATAACAAAGAACAGAGATCATGGCCAAAGCAAGTCCATTAAATAATGCAAATAAATATTTGTCTATATTTTTCTTTTATTCTTTATGCTTTAGTGTCAATACTACATTATGTGGATGCTTTATCTTGCTTTCATAGTAAGTAAAATGACAAATTCATGGTTTTTCAGTTGAATTCACCTGACTAAGAAGTCATGCTGGAACAGGTCCAGAGAAGGGCAACAAAGCTGGTGAGGGGTCTGGGGCACAAGTCTTATGAGGAGTAGCTGAGGGAACTGGGGTTGTTTAGCCTGGAGAAGAGGAGGCTGAGGGGAGACCTTATTGCCCTCTACAACTGCCTGAAAGGAGGCTGTAGCGAGGTGGGTGTTGGTCTCTTCTCCCTGGTAACAGGCAATAGAACAAGGGGAAAAGGCCTCAAGTTGCACCAGGGCAGCTTTAGGCTGGACATTAGGAAAAAAATTTTCACTAAAAGGGTTGTCAAGCATTGGAACAGGCTGTCCAGGGAAGTGGTGGAGTCCCCATCCCTGGAGGTATTTAAAATACATGTAGACGAGGTGCTTAGTGACATGGTTTAGTGGTGGGATGGCAGTGTTAGGTTAACAGTGTCACTCAATGATCTTAAATTATAACTAGGTGTGAGTGAAGCTCCTGCACTGGTATCCACCAAGTCTATTATCCACAAACCTATGGAAAGGGATACTCTGCAGGTCTCTGATTCTGCACCAGTAGGTCATGTTTCAGGGACAGGTATTAAAATGCAACCTTAACAGGTTTTCAGCGGAGATACTTATGCACTCCCTCACAGACTGAGGTGTTTAAGCTCTTCATATAAGTCCAGGGTTTGGTCACACAGGCAACTGCTCCATGTGGAAGACATGCACACAGAATCATAGAATCATTTACGTTGGAAAAGACGTTTAAGACTGAGTCACACCGTTAACCTAACACTGCCATCCCACCACTAAACCATGTCCCTAAGCACCTCATCTACTCATCTTTTAAATACCTCCAGGGATGGGGACTTGACCACTTCCCTGGCCAACCCATTCCAATGCTTAACAACCCTTTCAATGAAAAAGGGTTTAAGTGAAAAAGTGAAACATCTAATCAAAGGAGGTCTGCTGGAGCACACTCCTGCTCCACCTCTGCCTCTGTACACAGACTTTTCTTTAGTGTGTGTTGGCTGACTGCTGTTCATCTAAACCTCATTCCACCATGCTTCCAAAATTAAGCCAGAGTGTGTACAGACCAGAGATATGGGAATTTCTCCTGAGTCCTGCAGCACCAAAGTAACTATGGAGGCTCATGTCCTTTTTCACTACTTCCCATTAATGTTAAAATTCACGTTTAAATGCTTCAGGTTGTGTTTCTTGTATAGTAAGACTGTGGGAGAAAGGCTGCTGTACCCAAATAATAGCAATAAAAAGGATAAAATTTAAAGGTGAATTATTCACCACATTGAAGTCAGATGTAAATCTCCTATTCTCCTGTTTTCCTTGTGTTTGTAATTTAGATCGGAGTCAATGCCTTAATTATGCTTGTAATAGAACGTGCCTGGCACTGAGAACATAATTTTCATTTATTCCTCAAGAAGGAGAATAAATTGTTGAGCCTGCATCACTCTACATTCTTGTTATCAGACTGACTTGCATTTTCTTGGAATTGCTCCACAATTGAGATTGCAATTTAGTTTTTGATTGAATGTTTTGCACATTGAATTTCACTTTAGATTTTCTCTCTCTCTTTTAAACTGAAGTATGAGTTCAGTTTACTAACTCTTTAAACAGCGTAGTATTCACAGAGGCATCTTGGGTGATAGAAGCTTAAGGAGAGCAGTGTTACTGAGTACTCTCTTAGCTGGTCTCACATTCAGATGAATAAAAACAATGGCTTATGTTAGAGAGCTCACTTCATACAGCCTATGGGATGGTGGTTGAAAGTCTTGCCCTCCCAGGGAGGCTAACTGCAGGAGAGAAGATGTTCCATCTCAGAAGTCAATCCTTTAATCTTCTCAGGATGAAAAGAACAGGTGAAATTTTGAGGATGGCTGTATAGAACTTGTTATGTTCTAGTTGCCTGAGTCAGATCACAGCTACATAGTCATTTTTAATTGGCATAAACTCACACTGCTGTCCAAAAGGACGGTCAGACTTTTCTTCTTGCCCCCAGCTACACATGCCTATTTTTCAGCACAAGTAGGCATGCAGCAATGCAAATTGATCTACCCGACATATAAATCAAGAAAAAAAACAAACAAATAAACAAACAAGCAAGCAGTTTTGCACAACATCAGTGGTATGATCTGGTTTTTTGGCCATCTGGTTGGAATAATGCTCTTACTCTGTGCAGACATGGGAATCAGAGGGCTTCTTTCAACTGCAAGACAGATTTATGGCAGGTTAGAGTGACAGAGTAGGCATGGAGTCAGCATCCTATTACCTCGTCAGTCACTCAGCAGTTGCAGGCACCCACTGTTATGGGTCTTATGTTAGCCGGACTGAGAGGATCTCACCAGTACAGATTCCCTCAACTCCTCTCACAAGACACAAGAGTCTTCAGGCTCCTGGGGCTAGAGTCAGAGGAAAAATTAAACATCAAAATAATCGTGGTTTAACCCGGCTGGCAACAAAGCACCACTCAGCCGCTCGCTCACTCCCCCCCTCCCTCAGTGGGATGGGGGAGAGAATTGGGAAGGAGAAAAAGGTTAGAGCCAAGGGCTGAGATAAAGACAGTTTAATAAGAGAAAATAATAATAATAGTAATAATGAGAATGGTAACAGAATATACAGAATGTACAAAACGAACGATGCACAACACAATTGCTCACCGCCCGCTGACTGATGCCCAGCCCGTCCCGAGCTGCAATCACTCCCCGAGCCGCGACCAGTCCCCGAGCAGCGACCACTCTCCCTGTGACTGACCGACCGACTAAGCCCCCCTGAGCATGATGTCATATGGTATGGAATAGCTCTTTGGTCAGTTTGGGTTAGCTGTCCTAGCTGTGCTCCCTCCCAGCTTGTTATGCACCTGGAGAGCCGGAGAAGCTCAAAAAGTCCTTGAGTAGTCTCAGCACTACTTGGCAACAACTGAAAACATCAGTGTGTTATCAACATTCTTCTGGTACTAAATCCAAAACACAGCACTATGCTAGCTTCTATGAAGAAAATTAACTCTATCCCAGCTGAAACCAGGACACAATGCCTGCAAGAGAGTGAAGCTTTCAAGTGTCAGCATACATAGTGGGATTAATAACATTTGAGTTAAGCAATGTTTCTAAGTAACGAATGGATTTTGTTATTTGAAAAGAACGAGTGCCACCAAGGTCATGTGAGTGCATGACCAGGAATTTCAGCAGACACTTTTTTTGTTAACAGAGCCCTAGAGACTTGCAGATCTTTGAAAGTATTGAAAGGCCTAAGTTGCTTCCACTTTAACTTTTATTTCACCTCTTCTCTGAGGTGAAAGTCTTCTCTGAAGACTGAGGTGTTGTCTGTTTAGGTGTAATCTCTCTCTAGCATGAAAGGTCATGAGTAAGAACTGGGGAATATAAGGCACTACACAGCAAAACAGGGAGTATTATGAGGAAATTGCTTCCTATAAACCTCCTTATGAAATTGAAAAAGATGTCCACGTGTTTTTAACTATGTAAAAATGTCAAGGAAAATAACCCCCCTTGAAACTAAGGCATTACCTTGATTAAAACTGAAGGGGACTGTAAAGGAGTTGGACAAATCAGGAAGCGGGATCTGGACAGGTATTTATCAGTTCATAATTCTGTACGGGTTTGAACAAAACAGTGGCAGTTTTGCAAAACTGAGCCACCCTAAGAGTTTCAAAGCACCTGAAGATCTCAGGTGCATAATCCCCTCGGAAAAGCTAAGAAATTATATCGTCATTTCTAAGGCATTTTTTAGACTTTGTTTCTTTTGCAATTCCTATATATAGGACAAAGATAAAAGAACTTTCTGGAGAATGCCTTACCATTTATGTTTGTGAAATTCAGTTACCCACAAAAAATTATCCTCTCCTTCTCTGTCTTAGAGAAGAGCTATGCAGCCAAGCCCTTTTCTGACTGCTCCTAAATTCTGTTCCTCCACTTATCTTTCTTTGGCCACTTGACTTCACTTTAGTCCGCTGCAATAATGAGAGCCTTCTTTGATAGAAAGCAACACCCCCCCCCCCCCCCCCCCCCCATTTCCTTTTTCTTGATTAATTTTGCATCCCTCAGTACCTATTTACCTTGATAGATCAGAAAATAATTTCCCAGGAAATGAATGAATTTAAATAGCACTTATTTTAAGGAGACAGTAGTGGAATTGGTGCAGAGTTTTTCAGGGTTGCATTGTTTGTGGGCAGATTGTGTGTCCATTTTAGTTTTTCAATATTGTGGTTTAAGTCTTTAGAAAACATGTGCCCTGGCATCAGTTTGAGAAAAGAAAAAAGAAATCTTTTTTGCCTGACTCGTGAAGGTTAATGCAGTTAAATTGCCACCCTACATTTGTTCCAGATTGACAAGCACAGACACGTCCTAGTATACTCTTAACTTTATTCAGTAAAAGAAAGCCAGAATTCAAATAGCCACTAGAGAAATTACAAATCAGAAGGACAGAAGGATTTTTTTTTTGTTTTATCAAAAAGTAGAGTCTCATGCAGCAACAAAAAATTAAGAAGAAGGAGTCAAGAGAATTACTTCAAGCTTAGGCATAGATAATAGGTGATAATAATTAATTGTTAGGAAAGGAAAAAGAATTAGGTTTTTAAAAGTCCAAAGAATTGAGACAGGTACTCAGGAGAGATTCCAGTTTGAAAGGCAGAAATTAAATGAAAATACACAGAATGTGAAAAACAAGTGGGAGGAGAAAAAAGTATTGACCAATAAGAAAAGCTGGGTATTGGATAACATCAACTCTTGCTTACAGATCTGTGCTGTGTTACTCATTGGTGCTACACTTGTATAATTTGTAAGTGGGTCTTATGTAGAGGACATGCACATGAAAAGTAGTTGTCCTTTGCATATTCCTATAAGGGTCATCTATAATCCAATTTGTCTTGCAAGCGGCTGGTTAGATTTGTGAAAATAAATTTTTAAGCAAATATTCTCAGCAAAACCAATCATCTCTAGGACACAAACTGCCTTTCTTTTATTCTTGTTTTTTAAAGAAAATCTCCAATACAATTCAGCATTAGAAGAAGAAAGGGCACGAGCAGGCAGAAAGAAATGGCAGAGGTAGAGTAGGAAGTCTGCTTTTTCTACAATAGTTGAACAGTGTCAAGATTTCTAAGAAGTGGGTGATTTCTGGGCAGAGGGTCGTTTGGAGCTGCAAAGAACTGGGAGCAGAAATGTTAATTTTGACAGGCAAGTGGTCATGCTGGCACTGAAAACTGTTGCAGTCTCCTGTTTTTAGGAAACATAATTAGGCAATAAGTAAATCAATTCACATCGCACAATGGTGAATGTGTGTTTCTTTATTGAATTGTTCTGTTTTCCTCAGGTAGCATGTGTGCCAAATGATGTAATAGTTACCATGGGAACTATCCTTGTATAATGAGAAATGTAGAATAAAGCTCTGAGAGCTTATAAAACCCCACCTGGTATGAGCATATTATTTTTCTCCTTAAAAAAAAAGAATAAATAAATAGTAATAAAAATAATGCTCTTCCACTTAGATCCTTAAGTAGCACTTCATTCTTAAAATAGACCTGCTGATAGTGGTGTCACTGTTTCTGGAGTAGGTGTTACCTAGTGTGAGCTCCAGATACATGATCATTTATTTAAAACAGAAAAAAAAAAAGGAAAGAAAAAGGAAAACTATGAGGAAAAAGTATAAATTGGAGAACTGCTTTAGAAAGATGGATATTATAATATACTGCTTTAGCATCAAAGGAAGTTCTAAAATACTGTAGTTTAAATTCACTGCTTTTCTAGTGACAAAAAAAAGGGGTGTATTTATATATTAACATCAGAAAAGTATCTCCAATGGTCCTCTTCCTTCTATTCTAATAATCTGACAATCTTTCTAATACTGGAAAAGAAAAAGAAAACATTTTCTGCAAAAAGCACTTAAAATACCCTTTTGGGATTCTGAATGTTTCACCAAGCCTAATATTTTGCAAATGCTGTAATTTTGTGGCAAAATAATACCCCCTTTTTTTTTTCTTTCAGGGGAAATGCTTAAACCACAGTCTCTTTACTTTCTGTTTTTATGCCAGCATAAACAGAAATCACATCTGTATAACTGGTATTGAGAAACAGAAGAAAAACAGTAGTTCCTGATGTTTCTTTTTCCTTCTTTGTGCTTATATAACTAAATGGAATCAGATGTGACTAATTAAGCTTTAAAATATGTCTTCCCCAAAAATCTAACTTTACAAAGTAATGCATTGGATGGAGTTTCGGGGTGGGGGGGTGGGGGGGTGGGTGGGGGTGGGTTGTTTTGGGGTTTTTTGAGAATTTTTAAGGCACTGCTCACTACTTGGAATCTGTGAGTCACAAATAAGTGTCTTTTGACACAGTGCATAGTAAATTGCAATATAAAAAGACAGACTGCAAAGTAGACTTCCTCCAGGCAGCCTTAAGCCATCAGTTAACATTTTTTGATATTTTGCTTTACTTTTGTTTAATATATGGAATACAAATTTTCAGTATAAACAAAGTTTATGTGAAAAAGAAATATTTCTCAAGTTTCTTAAGTTCTGGAAATACTGATCTTTTATGGAGTCCGTGACTAACTTGCGGAAATAAATCTGATGTTTTAATTAGAATACGCTGTACTCCCACAACATCTTTAATCACAAGTACTTTACTGACATTTATTAATTAATGGTCTGATCCTGCAACCCTTACTCATCCGCATAATTTTTACTTGTGATTGCAATCATTCAGACCTTTTGCATGAATAAGATTTACAGAGCGTGTGCCTGTTCAGCAGTAAATTAAGCTCATAAACATATAACTGAATAAGGCTTTAGGAAACTAATAGCAACTTTAATATCTTTAATATCTTAACATCTTTATCAATGATCTAGAGGATGGGATTGAGTGCACCCTCACTAAATTTGCAGATTTTCAGACACCAAGCTGGGTGAGAGTGTTGTTCTGCTTGAAAGTAGGAAGGCTCTAAGAGGCATCTGGATGGGCTGGATCAACGGGACAAGGCCAATTGTATGAAATTCAACAAGGCCAAGTGCTGGGTCCTGAACTTGGGTCGCAACAACCCCAGGCAATGCTACAGGCTTGGGGAAGACTGGCTGGAAAGATGCCCAGTGGAAAAGGACCTGGGGGTACGGGTTGACAGCCAACTGAATATGAGCCAGCAGTGTGCTCAGGTGTGGCGGTGTGCTCGCCCCTCGTCTCTGACTCCCCCTCCTTTGACCTCTTTCAAGTGATAACCACCTGTGGCAGTGGTGATAGATGCACCTGGTCTGTGTCTGGTCATGAAGGATGCACCCACTGGATGTGGGGGAGACAGATAGTCAAGGGCTATTGTGGAATGTGCCCATCTAAGCACAGTGGTCAGTATGCAAATATGACTATGAGCCAATTATCTTACCCCCATAAATACTGAGCAGTCCAAGAGCCCTTGGAGCTCTCCTGCATGGCAGCGGGCTGCACGACAGGATCTCCCCTTGAGCAGGGATGCCTCTCAAGGTTACTCCTCGAGGTTGAGAGATTCCTTACCACGTTAGATTCTCGGTAAGTGACTAACAGCATGCTAACTTGGAAATCTTAGCTAAGTGACATAAAGGATTGATTGTGCATATATAATCCTTTAGACATAAACCGTTGACCAAGTCTGGGACTAGGATTGGATCCAGCCGCACCTAGACTCCTCTCTGAGGGAGTTTAGAAAGCAAGGGGATCTTTTCTGAACTTCATGACTCAAAGGGGGGTTCTCCCTGACAGTTTTGTCTGACCCTGTCCTCTGTGCAGTAAATAACAAAGTGTACCTTGCCATCGAATCTCATAAACTATTGTCACATTTATCACTGACCTTTGTTAACTCACTGTTTTACACCACTAAACCACATTATTTTTGCCTCCCTCTCACTCCATCTGCGACACCAGGTGGCCAGAAGGCCAAGAGCATCCTGGCTTGCATCAGAAATACTGTTACCAGCAGGACCAGGGCAGTGATTGTCCCCCTGTACTTGGCACTGGTGAGGCTGTACCTCAAATACTTGTTCAGTTTTGAGCCTCCCACTACAAGAAAGACACTGGAGTACTGGAGCATGTCCAAAGAAGGGCAATGAAGCTGATGAAGGGTCTAGAGCAGAATTTTTCTGAGGAGAGGCTGAGGAAACTGTGGTTGTTTAGTCTGGAGTAAAGGAGGCTGAGGGGACACCTTATCACCCTCTACAACTACCTGAAAGGAGGCTGTCGCCAGGTGGGTGTTGGTCTCTTCTCCCAACAACAGATAGGATGAGAGGAAATGGCTTCAAGTTCTGCCAGGGGAGGTTTAGACTGGACATTAGGAAAAAAATTCTTCATCAAAAGGGTTGTTAAGCATTGGAACGGGCTGCCGAGGGAAGTGGTTGAGTCCCCATCCATGGAAGTATTTAAAAGACATGTAAATGTGGTGTTTAGGGACATGGTTTAAGTGGTGGATTTGGCAGTGTTAGGTTTACAGTTGGACTAGATGTTCTTAAAGGTTTTTTCCAAGCTAAATGATTCTATGATTCTATGATTCTAATTTGGTTTGATGGGGGCAGCCATGGGTAAATTAGGCAGTTGTGTGGCTCAGAATACACCTAGCTGTAACAAAAGAGGCTCAGATATATTCTCTTTGTGCCAGAGCTCTGCTGAACAAAGGTGTCTCCTAATGTTGTATTGTATTTTAATAAAACCTGAGGTATCCCTGAGGAGAGAAAGAGACAAAGAAAAAAAAAAAAAAAACAAGGAGAAACTAACTGAGGAGGGGTATGTGTGTCACATGATCAGATCAAAAAGTATAAAAGCAAGAAACATGAAGCAGAGCATCACAAGAACACCCACCCTTCCCTGAAAATATCCATGGAATTGCCCATGGGTGGTCTGTCATGGGATTTGACACCATCTGGGAAGGATAAAAGGCCCTATAGTGGCTGTGACTCCCCACACCACACACACCCCTCCATTGAGATTCTTCTTCTTGGTGCGGTGAACCAGCTTGGATGGGTGAGGTGACTGAGTGAGGACGTCCTGCAGCTCAATGAGGACTTAGAACATAAAAGTGTAAATAAAGAGATGAGAGGAAAGTGCAACTACCACCTGGGGAAAGTGCAGCTACCACCTTGGTAACAGGGGAGGGATCCTGACACACTTGGAGGACCTTTGTGCCCGTCTCTCCTTCCTGTTGCAGAGGGAAACAGTTGGGGAACCTAACAAAAAAAAACATGTTGTGAACACACCCATGCTCACTGTGTTATGTCGTTACCAGCTGGTGTGGATCAAGGAATCAGATCTAAACATAAGGTGGTCCACTTCAAGTAGTAAAAGGTCTTTTTATCCTTGATGTAAGCAGGACATGTGTTGTGGTTTACCCCCAGCCAACAACTCAGCACAACACAGCCGCTCGCTCACTCCCCCACAGTGGGATAGGGGAGAGAATCAGAAGAGTGAAAGTGAGAAAGAAAATCAAAACAAGAAATTCATTCACTACTTCCCATGGGCAGGCAGGGGTTCAGCCATCTCCAGGAAAGCAGGGCTCCATCATGCCTAATGGTTACTTGGGAAGAGAAATGCCATCACTCCGAATAACCCCCCCTTTCTCCTTCTTCTCCCAGTTTATATACAGAGCATGACATCATATGGTCTGGAATACCCCTTTGGTCAGTTGGGGTCAGCTGTCCTGGCTGTGTCCCCTCACAGCTTCTTGTGCACCTGGCAGAGCATGGGAAGCTGAGAAGTCCTTGACCAGTCTAAGCACTACTTACTAACAATGAAAACACCAGTGCATTATCAACATACTTCTAGTACTAAGTCCAAACCACAGCACTATACCAGCTACTAAGAAGAAAATTAGCTCTGTCCCAGGCAAAACCAGGACAACATGACACTGATGACATGGAGTCAATTAAGTATGAGCTTGCAAAGGCATTTTCATGGTGATTCCATGGCCTAACTGGATGTTATGCAGCCTATTCAGGCATGTGGAAGGGCTGTGCAGGGAGGCTAGACAAAAAGGGAAAAGGCCTGGGAAGTAGTGGAGGGTAAGTGTGATAGATAAATCTTCCTTCAGGGCATGCACAAAATAGGAGAGGATTCAAGTGCTCTTTACTTCCTTGAGCAAATTGTTCAGAAATGCATTAGATGGACCACCCTATGGTGCAAGCAGCACAGAGCCAACCTCCTTCTGCCTTCCATGCCCAATCTTTGGTATACTGAAGAGGACTCCACCACTTGCACACAGGCATCATGTGGCAGGGGTTTGGCTAAAAGTTTTCTTTTTTTGTTGGTGTGGAGGACCTGATCTCTTCCAAGTACTTCTAAGTCATGAGGAGCTCCTGTCAGGAGACAAGCAGTTCAAAGTAGTTCAGAGAAGACCTCTCAGGCTGATGGCCAAAAGCTGCTAGAACCCTTACTGCCATAAGTGGTGCCTTGTTGTGTGGGTTGTGACTACTTATCAAGACCAGGTTATGGCTTCTCTCAGCAACATCATTCACCACAGTTGTCAGCATCCTTCACATCTCAACAGCAGTAATAAGAGTGTAAGTTCAACTGTCCAAGGTCCCTAGATCTGCACTGGGACAGGAGTTTCAGTCTTAGGTTTGTGTCACCGTCTATCTCCAGCCCTTTACTCCTCTCCTTCCCATGCCTATGCATGTGAGAAGCCTTGACTCAGCTCTGTGCCTCACAAAATGTCAGCAACAGGATTGGATTCTGAGTCCAGAGCAAGAAGAGTGTGTTCTAACATTTTTAAAAGTGGTTTGGATGCGTTTATAAAACGCTTGTGTAAATGGTCTTAATGATTTCAGCAGAAATACTTAGGGGTAAAAATTATTCACATGAGCAAGAGTTTGAGGGTCAATCATTTATTAGTAAATGTTGGGAAAATACTTGTTTTTTCAATAAGAAATTCCTGTGAGTAAAGACCTGGATTCATACCAGGGAGTACAGATACTTTCCTTACTAAATTATCTAATTTGGGTCATTGGACAAAGTTCCCTCTAGGGAGAGAGAGTTAGGGAAAGGATGGCATCTACAGATATTTATTTAGCCCATTAAGGTCTAATTCTCTGCCTGGGGAAGCTTCTCTGTCTCTCCTGACAGGAGGGAAGCTTCCAGTAATTAGGCACCTAACTTATGCACTGCTGCAAAGTGGGCTGAAACCGAGTCACTGTGCAATCAATTCTACTTCATGTGTCCAGGCCAGCCGTGGAAATTCAGCTCTTGTAAAAGTTGTTCTCACTGTAACCTCTGCTGTAACCTCCCCTGCTTCTTCTGAGCCCGGCCATCTATGTTACAGTGACCCCTGGCCCAGCTCTGGTGTAGCTCAGCAGCATAATCTTGGTCCAGACTTTTGAGGAGGTGAGAAAGACCTATGAGAAAGTGCAGAGAGTGGAGCTGAGAAGGATAAGAAAGGGAAAATTACAGACAGTGGTACAATTATAGGTAGTGGAAATGTTAGTAACATAAAGAATCAAGATGAAAACGACCAACTTGGTTTCATTAAAAAAGAAAAAAATCAAACACAAAACAGCCCAAGGTGTTGGTTGGTGTCATTAATGTTGGTCTGTTGCTGATGTCAATGATGTCTGTGGAGGTGGCAGTTTAGCAAGATGAATGGATCAGCAACTAAGCAAATCTTAACATTTTAGGGAGCAGCTGAGGCTGATCCTTCCCCTCCTCACTAATGCTTGTCTGGGCAGGAAAGACTTTTTGGCATCTTCTCAGGGATGGTGAGCACACTAATGTTTAACATAGGAGTTAAACATTAAACTTCACTACATTTTTCATGTATTAGCCAATAAATAATTGCTTTACGCCTTTAGCTGCATGTATCCTGCTTGCAGAGCCTCTTTGAGTGTGGTTAAATATGCTCAAATAAAATGATCCAAAGAAGGACAGCAACACCTTATGTTAAGAGCTGGTAACTTTATAACAGCAAATGATAAAGGAATAGTGCAATTAGTTTCTCAAGAATCTTGCATGATAAGAATGATAATTATTTTGACTGAAACTGCCTTGATTCTTCAAGTGCCATGGTTCCTGTATCCGTGCTTTATTTTTCAGAAAGTCTTTCTTCTTCTCAGTATTAATCTTTTGCAAGTGTTGTGAAAGATTGCAAATACCACTGTATTTAGAAAACAGAAGGGAGATTGGTCATGAGAGACGTGTTTAAAAATATGTTTTAAGGTATTAGGAAAAAACTGCTTTATAACATATTTGTTTTAATTATTTTTTTCCCTCTCATCAGATAGTCTATCAAATTTACCATTTGCCTTCCCTCATTTCTTATTCTTAGGTCCTTCAGGAACCTATGAGGTTCTGATTTCTTTCTTTCTGTTTCACAGCCCTGAATTCTACCAGTTCTCCCAACTCACAGAAATAGTGAACACAGCTTTTCTTTCTCCTCCTTTTGTTGAGACTAAAATTAAAAGGTGGATCCAAAATGGTCCAATCACCTATTTTTATTATTATTATGAGAAAAAAATCACATTTTATTGCTCACAAAGAGACAAATAGGTTGTTTTATTGAGTTCATTTATATGGTGTTCATTGAAAATATTTCAACTAGTTCTGTCCTTGAATCAACACATATTTTAAAAGTTACTTAAGAGGCTCTGTGTCATTCTATTTTACCTGCCTTAATTTTTTTTAAGACTGTCTTTAGTGTATTAGAGTAATTACTGAAATATGTCAGAGCTCACTAGCCTGTTTCAGCTCTGTGTGCTTGAAGAATGATGTTCATATTACACTGACCCATTACATTTTTTTAGTATTGTTTTGAAAAATACAGAATCCTCCTGATTTGTCTTTTTATTGAAAACCAAAGGCTCTCAGTTTTCATGTCAGAGAGAAAATGCACCTAAACAGTGGGGCTTGTGAAACTACCCATCTTCCTCCAGAAAGTACATACACAGGCAAAATCTAGTCACTTTAGCTACTTTTTCATTTCATCACAAGAAGAACAAGTAGACTATAAAAATGGAGAAAATTCTGGCCTCCTGAGTGAAACAGCTTAAACAAAAAGACTGTGTCTTTGTAAGAAATTCTTTCCTCTACATGGCTTGCTAGTCCAGTCATTTCTAAAAAATCTCTTCTCTATCACCAGTCAGGCTTGGCTGTGGGTTTCATCCATGCTTCAGGACAGTGCTCCTGCTGTTTACATCTTATGTTTTCAGGAGGCTTTCAAAACCAATGTCACTACAGTGCTGCTGAGAGCTTTTCCTCTTCCTCTGTCATGTCTTCTCCTGCTCTGGCCTTACACGTTTGCTGAATACGAACTGCTCTTCTGCAACAGGATTAATTTTCAGTCTGCTCAGCAGGCAATTCTGGCTCACTGAGGGGCCAGGTTAACTGCAGGCAGCTGCATTCAGCACATCCAGCCTCAGCTCCGTTCAGATTAATCAGAGCCTAAGGAGTCTGCGGGTCTGAAGCCATGCTGCAGGATCTTATCTTGGATGGATTCCTCTCTGTTTGCCCTATACTGTACCCCAAAATCATCCCTTCAGTGAGCAGGCAGAGGCGCTCTATAGGAAACAGCAAAACAATCTCCCCTTCTTGGCAAAAGATCCTGCTTTCCCTGGCTGCATTAACCAAAACAAGGCAAACAGTCTGCATCGCCCAGTCTCTCCTTTCCTACAAAACAAAGAGTACCCACACAGTAAATTGTGGAACAAGGATCGTATAACTCTGGCAAATTTGACGAATATTTAAGCATCTACAGTATAAGATATTTCGATATAATTTAATAAGAAACTGGTTAAGCAAAATAGGAAATATGAAATGGGACATCTATTTTATATATTTTTTCTCCATTTTTACTACAGAAACAGAAAGGGAAAATTCAGACCTTTTTCTCACTTAAACTTAAACAAAATCAACAAGTGCCAGAAAATTGGTTAGATTTTCATGAAAGCACAGTTTTTAAGGGTAAAACATTATAAACTTTGTTGAACATTCTTTCTTGGTGGCTTTCTGAGAGTTTGGGGGCTTGGGTTTTTTTTATAAATAATTTGAATAACTTTTACTGATATTCTTGCAATTAACTTCCAGACATTAAACAAAGAATATATCCTTACTACAGTTTATTTGGACCAATTTTCTTCTGATGACTTTAATAATACGGATATTGTTGCATTCTTTCTCAAGAGGCATATAAATGACATAAATTGAGAATGATTCCATGCATTTTCTGCATCTATAGTCTTAACCACTTTTTTTTCATTTCTTTGCAAGAAAGGTAGCAGAATGTTAAGAGAAGAAACTTTGGATGCTTAGGAGAAAGCTGTAGTTTCTTGTCTGGGATCTTACAGAAGAGCAGTATGAAATATTTTCCCTGTACAAAACATACATGTTGGTAACGGTGGCAGTAAAATGGGACAGTTGGAGCTTGCAGAGAAAATTATTTCATTTTCATAAACCAGAATCCTCTCTGTTTGCCATTCTAGAGAGAAATCCCAAACTACGAATTATTTTACCTTTTATTTTGGATTCACTTCCTATCAGAAGCAGTGAAGATGTTTATAAGCAGATGTTTGATTTATAAGGAGAAATAGAAGAGTGAGTTTTAAAAGGTAAAACCAGCATATAAAAATAAACAAATAAAAAATAGCTAGATTACTTCTGAGCGAAGGTGAGAAAGAAAAGACACAATTAGTGCTCTTAAAAAATTCATGATCATTGACTGATAAAGGAAAAAGACTGCATAAATGTTAGTTCTCTGAACCAAAAGGGACCAGGCACAATACTTCTGACAGCACATTTTTTAAATATATGTATGATACACTGTGTATATTTGGTGAGTCCTTTTCCCAGAGGAGACAGTTGCATCCATATCTTTGATATAGAAGTTTGATGTCCTAAAAATATACTGAAGGTGTCTGGTTCTATACCATTACTTCCTATACCTCTAGAACTACTCTATGCTCAAAGAGATTAATACAATGCCAATGAAATCAACATATCTTGGCCAATTTACATCAGCTCAGGTTCCAACATCACTGGAGGGAAAAGAAATGACCCAGGTGTCCCAGAAAACAGAAAGAAAAATAAGAAAATGGAAATCACTTGAGAGCACAGAACTCACCAGGTTCCTACAGAAACAGTTGAAGTGCATTACAGCAACAGTAGTACATCCGTGCAGGACTGAATTCATAGTTAACCAATTAATAGAAAATAATGGAATTGGTTTCAACAAATGTACATTCAATTATTTGTGACTCTCAACCAAACACACATCATGTATTTCATAAACAAAACAGTAGAAAATGAAGAGGTGAGAGCCCCTAAGGGTCAATTCTTGCCATACAGTGTTTGATTTCAGCAGCAGTTGACTCTTTCCAGAACAGTCACTGTTCTGGAAAAGAGACTGTCTGCTAAGCAATTAACACTCTGCTTTGGTAATCTATTGCAAAGTGTTCCTTCACCTCCTTTCCAAACACTGTCACTGTACCCAGTCTGGATAGAATGGTTCACAACAAAAACTAATGAAAACTTTAATCCTTGAACACTCTAATTTACTTTATACCTTGGCCTGAATTATATTGCCTTATCCTTTTTACAAGTTGTCAGGGAACTGTTGTATAACATTGTGGAAGCAGAGCAAGTTATTTTTTTCACTTGAAAGTATACATCTACAACTGGTCAAATGAACATCTTTCTAGGGGAGAAATTCAGTTGGTGTCCAGTGTCATAATTTCTGAAGTCATTTTAGATATCCTAAGATATCTCACTTGGCCTCCAGCTGGATCAACATGGTACAGGTATTTCATTGCTCCTGTGCCATGTCTGCCAACTGTGTTGATGTTTCTCTTATCCTGTGGAGTGTGAAATGGCAGCAGATACCCACAGGTTGGCAACAGCATTGAGTCCTATATCTCCACCAGTTAGAGCTTAGACACCCAGCTCACATGCAGACAGCTGCGTTGAAGACAAATTAATTTGTGCATTTCATCTTGAATTGATGCCCAAACATAAACAGCACTAAGAGGAATTAAAAGAAAGTAATACACATATTTGAAAAGAATATCATAGAAGTCCCTTCCCATAGAGCAACTGGATCCAAACCCAACTGCCTGCTAGTTTAAAACAAGTTGAATGACTTGTGATTAACTTAACCCATGGCTGAGAGACACTAATTAGTCTAGTAATCTAACTTAGAACAGAAAAGATGTAGCCAGGAGAGTTACAAAATGAGACTCAGTTAGTGGCCAGGGCAATGATAACTGTAGTCTCCATAAACCTTAAAGAAAGTGGATTCAGCTCACACAATTTTAGGCAGTGAGCAGACCTCTGCACCTGAGCTAGGCACTAAGCTTCTTTTATAGCCAATGAAGAGAAATGCAAGCATGTAGGGGACAGTTCATCTTTCCCAGTTTATTAGTCCACATTAGGTTGAGATAAATTTCTTCCTAACAGTGTCTATTTCTCTTCATTGGCAATAAAAAGAACCTAGGACAACTAGTTTAAATTCAGGCATCTACATTTGATCAGAGGACTCCCACCTGGGTGTCAGTAGATAACAGTGTGTCTTAGGTCAGAGAGAAGCTCTGCACCATCTGCTCTAGACAGGCTTGTCTAAAGCTCCAACCCCACCAGAGGTAGGCTTTATCAGCATGCCAATTACAGGAACAGTTTTATTTATCCTTAAATTTGCCCTGTAGCTAGAGATACTTAATCCCACCCAGTTATCTTATTATTATTACAAATATTTTAAAACTGTAGCACCCACAAGCAGAGAAAGTGCAAACAGATTAAGTCAACAAAATTAAACAAACAAATAAGTACAAAATTAGTAATTTGTTCTCTCCCACCAAAATTTGCCATTGTACAAAAGGCCATGTGTGGAAAAAAGTACTTTCAAGAGAGGATTTGAGAAAAATATTAAGCAGCCAAAGTAAGAGACTATATTTCAGATTAATTACAGATAATGCTACCAACAAGCATAACACAAAGCAAATGGGAAAGAGCATCAAGGGTGGTGAAAAAATATGCAAAAGATTATCTTGTTTTGCTATCAGGAAAGCATCCAGCAAAAGGTATTGTTTCTGCTGTCATTGCAGTCAGTCTCTTAGCAGCCTGAAAGTTTAAACCTGCTAGAAGGTACCCAGCCTGTTGTTTGGCAACACAGGTTGCCAAGGCAACAGAAGCCAGTGACACTTCTTTTTCCTCATGGATTCTGCCACTAAAATACAGAAATCGGGGTCCTGAACTGACCTGATGGCTCTTTAGAAGACATTTTTTCATGCCATGAAATCCCTATCTCATAATAAAACACTGAAGTATTCTGAAGTATTAAATGTGTTTCTTTATTTTGGCAGCGCTTATTGATGGGTTGCAGTTCATTTCATTTATTGTGATGCTGCTTGGATGGATGTTCGGAATTTTGACATGCTGGTCAAAAGAATGATGAAAAGGCTACTGCTATTCTTGCATTAGCCCCTTTTCTTCTGGTAAAACCAGGTAACAGAAATAAATCATAGAGATTAAAATCTTCCTATAGTTAACTATTTAAAATCTATTTATAACATTCTGCACAACTGGGTGCACATATGGAAAACCAGCAACAGTTTTTGGTGTACAGTTTGCAATGTTTAAATAATGGCTTCAAGAGATACTGCTTTTTAATTTTGGTTTGATACAAACAAAAACATTCACTGAAGCATGGAAAATGTCTTAAGGGAACATGTGAAAGAGAAAAAATCTGAGCTAGGAACCTTCCTCCCAGTATAATGAAACTCTCAGTTTGCTCACCATCAGGGAACAAATAAAACTCTCACTCCTTTCTCTCCCAGGCCTAACTTTGCACATATTCCCCCTTGTTTAAACCCCACGAGTTTTTTCTTTGTGAGTCATTGCTCAGTTCGATGTAGAAATTCTTTTGAATGTCCCTTAAAGCTATTCTCCCCTTGATCTGCACAATGGCATGCCTCCCATACCAGATGGTCTCACTTCTTTCTTAACAAATGGCCCAAATGTTTCTATCTCCTTTTCTCAATAAAATTAGAGAGAATATAATTGTTGAATCTGATTAATTTTGTAATTTGTTATAAATTCTAACATTTTTATTAAGGCATTTACTTTTGAAGGCATTCCAATGTCTATGCATACTGACAGGGAAATCAAGCTTTTACATCTTTATGTTATATGTAAATTAACATTTGACTTGAAGATTCAGAATTTTGTCTTCAAGTTTTAAAGTTTCCCCTAGTCTCATTTAAGACAATGATTGCTGTTTCTGCCTTGCCAGCTCGTAACATTATACAGTTCTGAAGAAAAATACTTACACTACCAAATATATGGATACAGCTCACATTCCTGACATCAGTTGATTCACTCTGCATGTGAGCTAAGCATATTGATTAAAAGTAGTTTACTGTAATGTAAAGAAAGCAATATTGTAGCTTATGTAGTGTATATTTACATTATACCTAAACTACTTATTTAAAATGGGGTCACAGGCACTATGTGTCGCCTTTGCAGGTCACAAAAACTGAGGGTGCTGTTTTCTCTAGAGATGAGACTTCATCATTAACACCTCCTTGCTTCTAGTTCCAAAGGTAAATATAAAGTCATAATAGAATAAGAAAGAGGAGTTGCAACTGAATTGCTGCTCAGTAAGAAGGAATGATGTACAATTAATGTCACAGACTGGGGACTTATGAATTAACAAAAAAAAAAAAAAAAAAAAGAATACAGAAAATCCTTAATTTCAGTGCAGAACTGCAGAATTGAATGCTTAGAAAATGAATTTAAGACATACACAGCAACTAAAGAGAATAGTAATTTAGAAGTCTAAAATAACAGCAAAACCAAGTAGAACTTGGAAACTTTTTATGATGGTTAAAATAGTCTACACTTGTACATATGATTGAAATTATCCCTACTGATAATTTTGCAATGTCAAATCTATATACAAATAACCTAACCATATATTTACTGAATAACAGTTATGCCATCCTTTGTACTTGCCTAAAAAGTTCACATATCATTTTAAAAGTGTGGCTGTTGAGGCTTTGAGTAGTGGACCAAAATGTTTAACCCAAGTAAAATATAGTAAGTACTTAAAACATACAATTTTGCTTATTCATTTTTGTTTGTCATTGAGTCTTTCTCTACAGAAACTTTTTCAGGCACTCTTTGCTGTGCGTAAGATGTCCAAGAGGCATCAGATGTTCTGTACTCTCTGGCAGAACATACCAACCGTTCATATTCAAGCAATATCCATCTCAGAGGTATATATTTATCTGCTTGCCTTTGACGGGACACTGTGGTTTTAGTTTTAACTTACTGATTCCTTTTAAGCTATTTTTACCTTGGGAAAAAGGTGTACCTCATTATCTGTTTTATTTGTACGCACAAAATTAATGACAATGGGAATGGCAGTTGTAGGCCCCCAAACAACACAGCTGGAAACCTTTGGGACAAAGAACTGAAACTGAAAGGGCATATTTGATTTGTATCCAGTCTAATTTGCTATTGACTAACAGTACTGAAGAACTTTTTGAAAAACATAAAATTATTATAAAAGGAATAAAGAATGGGTGGTGTGACAAGAAGACAGAAATAATTGCTGGCAGTGTGAAGATATTTAAAACTGCTGCTTGTACCAGGAAAATTGCTTCTCTATAAACATAGGTGTCTGTGAGGAACAATGAAGGTAAAGGAATGGAAAAGAAAGCAGAATGAAGAAAGTTCTGACAATATCATGAAATGACAGGGGGACGCGGATGCCCCTGAAATAGTTTGTAAAATCTGATCAGTCTCATTTAACTATGGCCCTGCATATTTTCAGTATATGTTAAATAAATATATTACATACTGTAGTACAGAGTGGGAATGCCCCACACTTGTTGGGACATGACTGGTGCACACTTTAGAGTCACACAGTAGCCAGAATACCTACCCATTCTCACTCTGAGGATATCTTTGCCCACATCCTTTACACACCAGTATATAGATAGACTGAAAATGCCCATTCAGTCATCTAGTCTAATTCATGAAAAGCAGATATGCTCTCAGTTAGCTGGCCAAAGATGGTCTGATTGGTGAATTGTGAGGTGTTTTCTCAATTGTCAACATAATTCAATGAGTGGTAGTTTTCTCTAATTGATATATTACCCCTAATTGCAGTTAATTTTGGCTGACTCCTGCTGAAAGTCCATGTTCTGATAATGATCTGTCCTCTATAATCCATCAAATATGTATTGGAGAAAGATGAAGAGGAGATCATACCATCTAAATCCATACTTACAATTGAAGTTGTTGTAATCCAGTCTCTCTGACCATCTCTCCTCTGGGCTTTTCAAATGGACAAGCACACACAAACAGTGTCCCCCAGGGCTCAGTTCTAGGGCTAGTCTTGTTTAATATCTTTATAAATGACCTGGACGAAGGGATTGAGTGTACCCTCAACTGTATGAGGTTCAACAAGGCCAAGTGCCAGGTCCTGCACTTCGGTCACAACAAACCCATGCAACGCTACAGGTTTGGGGAAGAGTGGCTGGAGAGCTGCGTGGCAGAAAAAGACCTGGGGGTGCTGGTTGACAGCCAACTGAATATGAGCCAGCAGTGTGCCCAGGTGGCCAAGAAGGGCAATGGCATCCTGACTTGCATCAGGAATAGTGTGGCCAGCAGGAGTAGGGAATTGATTGCCCCCCTGTACTCAGTGCCAGTCAGGCCTCACCTCGAATATTGTGTTCAGTTTTGGGCCCCTCACTATAAGAAAGTTGTTACATTGCTGGAGAATATCCAGAGGAGAGCCACAAAGCTGGTGAGGGGTCTGGAGCACAAGTCTTATGAGGAGCAGATGAGGGAGCTGGGGGTGTTCAGCCTGGAGAAGAGGAGGCTGAGGTGAGACCTTATCACCCTCTACAACTACCTGAAAGGAGGCTGTAGAGAGGTGGCAGTCGGCCTCTTCTCCCTGGTAACGGGTGATAGGACAAGAGGAAATGGTCTGAAGTTGTGCCAGGCCAGGTTTAGTTCAGACATTATAAAAAATTTCTTCACAGAAGGTTGTCAGGCTCTGGAATGTGTTGCCCAGGGAAGTGGTGAAGTCTCCATCCCTGGAGGTATTTAAAAGAAGGATAGATGAGATGCTTAGGGAGATAGTTTAGTGGTGGGATGGCAGGGTTAGCTTAACAGTTGGACTTGATGATCTTAAAGGTCTTTTCCAACCTAAACAATTCTATGATTCTATGATACATTGAGGGGTTTTATACTGATAATGCAGTGTTCTTAGGGCTCTGGATATATTAACTGTAGGTAGCACTGCTAAAACGCTGCGTGAAGTTCAATTTTAACCCTGAAAAAATTCCTCTTGAAAATAATTTTTAAAACTTTGACTGTAGAACACAACATTGTTCCTTCAGCACCACCAGACACAGTTACTGAAAGTAAACGCGTATGTACTGAACACTTTGTTTAGAAAAGTTAAGATCATGCTAATTAAGTGTCCCTGAGCAAAAGAAAAGGAGTAAAGAAGGTGGATGGAATATAGGCAATAGAGTAATCATTTTGAAGCAATATAAAATGTATTGGTTTAGCCCATGTTGAAAGCCCTCTTGGAATGACTAGGGCTGTAGTAACCAAATTCAACTGGGGGTTTCTTTCAGCATCAGTTACCGCAATAAACATCCCAACTCACTTGAATACAGCTGATCTATATATTATCTTAGTTACACTAAAACAGTTATTGAAACTGAATTTTAGAAAATAACCTACAAATAGACAAGTGATAATAACTGCATTTTATTTTCCTGTGAGGCGTATTATAGCATTTTGTATGAGCAAATTGCCCATTAATAGTATTAACATGAAGGTTTTGACCTAATGTAAACAAGATAGCCTCTTAATTATAATTTATCTAACTGTACTGAATGTAACATAAATTAATGTCCTGCATTTAACAAATGGTATTAAAACTAATCATGAAAAAAAGATTTGATGCTGGCAAGAATTCAAGATTACACTTTCTAAATCTTTTGAGAACTGAAAATTGTTACAAGTGTATTTTGAATGAGACCTTTATCAAAAACAAGTATGAAATAAATTTATTAGATGTTCCTAAAGTACATACATAAAATTTTGATATATTTTTAAATTGAATTTTTAATTTATTTATTTTCTTATATACATATATTTTTGTCCTCTTCAAGGATATTTTATAAATATATATAATAAGATCTACATGCATCAGTAATATATTTTATGAATGTTTAAATTGTGTGAGAAATGTTTAATATACAGGATCCTGTTGTGCCATCCTTACTTATACAAATATATTTTTTGTTACACATATGGTCTCATCTACTTTCTCACCGATGAGATATATTTGTGCTTGTGACTTTCCTTTTTGTTTAAGAAGGAGAGTATAGTATCTCTCCAGTTAGCAGCATATTGCCATTATTGCTCATGTACAGATGAGATACTTGGTGCAAAATTTTGGAGGGGCTTACACATAGGATTTCCTAAGTAAAATATCTACAACTTGTAAAACCCTCTCCAAAAAGAGGACACTTATGTCAGAACAGAATTCTGTAAAATAATTAACATTACAAGCAGGTTTCAGTTGCCTAAACATAGGTTTCTTGTGCCAAATTATTGCTACTCTATTATTCTACCTGACCTCTAATTCAAGATATGATGGTTCTTCTGAAGATCATGCCATACCTGCTAAGCCTGTGCAATTATCTCAGACCTCCTAGAGTATCATAAATGACACTAGCTGTTATATGATGATTTAAATGATGAATTAAGTCCCTGCTCAGCAGAGTCATTGGAGAACAGGATTTAGTTTCTGAAGGGTAGGTGGCTAGAGTCATTTGGGATAAACTAGGGTACCTGAGATAGGGATTGAGATCAGGTAGATAAGATACTTGACTTGCAGGGAAACTGTGGTCCACTAGAGCATTGTCTAGAGGCCAGCTGTTATATTCTAGGATGTCTTTAATGACACCAGATGCTCATGTTCAGCAGCTATAATGGCAGCTTAGACAACCAGCTAACATTAATATTGTAAACACTTTTAGCTTTCTGGCTCTAGAACTGGATCCTATACTATGCCTAATAATATGCTCTTTAGGTGTAGCCTAAGGTCAGAATTATAGTCATCTCTGAAATCTTTTTTAGCCTGTTAATTGAGACTAAGGTCATGTGAAAAGCTGAGTTCTCTAAATTCAATTTCAGTTGGAGGAATCCAGCACCCTGGCTGAGTAGAGTACTGAAAATCAGTAGTCATTCATTCAAAAGGAGATTTTAGGATATCACAGTTCTCCAGAATCTGGGAAGAGACACATTGTTTGTGTTTTCTGAAATGAGCAAGTGTTTATTACTGACAATCTTTTTCACTGTCCTGAGAATATTCAGGCAACATGTGCTGGTGACATTGCGTGTATCCATAAGATACGCTATAGATTTTCTACTCACATGTATCTTTCCTGAGGATAAAACATTTAAAAAAAATAATAAAAAAATAAAAAGACAGCTAAAAGTGACAGGTTGACCCTGGCTGGATGTCATGTGCCCACCAAAGCCACTCTAACACACCCACCCCTCAGCTATTACTGTCAAGGACAAAACAGAGTCGATTTGGGCAAATCAGTTTAATTTATTGCTAATTCAATCAGATTAAGGTAATGAAAAATAAAACCAAATGTTAAAACACCTTCTTCCCATCCATCCCTTCTTCCCTGAATCAACTGTACTCCCAAATTCTCTACCTCCTCCCTGCAAATGGCACAGGGGGATGGGGAATGGGGGTTGGGGTTGATTCATCACATGTCTCTGCTGCTCCTTCCTCCCCACGGGGAGGACTCCTCACACTCTTCCCCTGCTCCAGCCTGAGGACCCTCCCACGGGAGACAGTTCTCCAAGAACTACTCCAGCATGAGTCATTCCCATGGGCTGCAGTTCTTCATGAACTGTTCCAGTGTAGGTCCATCCTTTCCATGGGGTGCAGTCCTTCAGGAGCAGACTGCTCCAGCGTGGGTGCCCCGCAGAGCCACCAGCCCTGCCAGCAAATCTGCTCCAGCCTGGGCTCCTCTCTTCATGGGTCCCCTTTCTTCTTCACTGACCTTGATGTCTGTAGAGTTGTTCCTCTCACATATTGTCACTTCTCTCTCCTCTGGCTGCTGCTCTGATGCAGTTTATTTTTTTCCTTCTTCTTAAATACATTGCCAAGGTGAGAAGCTCCAGGACAGGCCCAGTTGGTGGCAGAGCTCTCCAGCACGGTGAACACAGGGGGATTCCCGAACTGAGGAAGCCTCAGGGGGAGCCAAGACCCACCA
>JADKXX010001784.1:0-23312 GCA_017310255.1 Butorides virescens
CCCCCCCCCCCCCCCCCCCCCCCCCCCGGCCATGTATAAAAGAAGCCCCTGGGGAGCGCTGGCAACCAGAAGCATTGTGAACAGGGTAGGTAAACAGGATGTAGCACGTTAGGAAGGGCATGACACAACAGTCTGTGTGGCAGTTCACACTGAAGGGTGCACAGGGAGGATACTGAAACTCAGCCAACTTTATGAGGTAGCAGTGGTATCAATCCAGCAGAAGGCCATGTCCCCTCTAAGCTTCTAAGCTCTGCACCCACCACGACTGATGCAGCTTCCCAGACAGAGCTCTGGCAGGAACACACTGCCACCCAGGTGCCAGGCTGCAGGGTGTGACCTACTCTTACGCCAGTACTGGATGGCAGCAGTAAACACACCTGGGGAGATGTGCCCAGGGAGAAGGACTCCTCCACTTAGTGACCAAGCTCCATGAGGAGGTCAGCAGTTTGAAGAGTACCAGGGAGAGAAAGAGAAAAAGTCTACTGGAATTGCACCCTACCTTCCCTGGGGCAGGCCCAACAGGCAGACAGGATGCATGATATTGAGGATTCCCTATCCTCTCTCCACCTGACTGAACATAGTGACTTAAGGGATAAGGAGTAATGGCAACAAGTTCCTGCCAGGACAGCAGGGGCATCTCCTCTTGTGGTTGCCCCACCTTCCCAGGTGCCCCTGCATAATAGGTACAAGGCTCTGAAAGTGGCACAGAAAAATAATGAGGGTGACAGTTCACCTAGCTTGGAGGTGTTGCCGAGGTTAAGTTGTCCTACACCCTGCATCAAAACTTCTTCCATAAAGAAAAAAAGATGGGTCATTGTTATAGAAGACTCCCTTCTGACGGGAACAACATATGCCCAATATGTAGAAGGGACCCAATTCGTAGGGAAGTCTGTTGCCTCCCTGGGGCCCGGGTTAAAGATGTGAAGAGAAACCTTCCTACCTTGGTATCATCCTCAGTTTATTATCCATTACTGATTTTTCAGGTGGGCAGCAATGAAGTTGCAACAAGAAGTCCAAGGGGAATCAAGAGAGATTTCAGGGCCTTGGGAAAACTGGTTAAGGGATGAGGAGCACAAGTAGTGTTCTCTATCCTTCCTGTTGCAGAGAATGATGAAGGGTGTATCAGGAGGAGCCAGCAGACCAGTACCTGGCTCTGAGCCTGGTGTTACTGGCAGAATTTAGACTTTGTTAATAAAGGTTCAGTCTACGCAACACCACGCCTGCTGGCAACAGATGGGGTACACCTGTCTCAAAAGAGGAAAAAGATCTTTGCACAGGAGTTAGCAAGGCTCATTGAAAGAGCTTTAAACTAGATTTGAAGGAGGAAGGGGAGAAAACCAGGCTCACCAGAGATAAGCCTGAGGGTAAAACACAATTGTTTGAGGGATGATGTCCTAGACAGGTCCTTTTGTCTGCCATCTCAGTGGAATTAGGGGGTGGGGATCCATGCAGCAGCAAAGATGCAAGGACTATGGATGTGTTAGAAACCATGGAAATGCCTGAGAATGGTCATGTAGGCATTAGGATCACTGGATCAACAGCCCAATGGAAGTACATCTACACCAATGCACACAGCATGGGCAACAAACAGGAGGAGCAGGAAGCCATTGTGCAGCTGGACAGCTATGATGTAGTTGCCATCATGGAAACATGGTGGGAAGACAACTGGAGTGCTGCAATGGATGGCTCTAAACTCGTTCAGAAGGGACAGGCAAGGAAGGAGAGATGGTCAGGTAGCCCTGTATGTTAGGGAATGTTTTGGCTGTCTAAAGGTTAATGATGGTGAAAAAGGGTTGAGTGTTTATGGGTAAGAATCAGGGGAAAGGCCAACAAGGCAGATATTATGGTTGGAGTCTGCTATAGACCAGCCAGCCAGGATGAAGAGGCATGAAAAAATATTGTATAAGCATCTGGGAGAAGTCTCACAATCGCCAGCCTTTGTTTTTCTGGGGGACTTCAACTTACCAGGTATTTGCTGGAAAGAGAATACAACAGAGAGGAGACACTCTAGGAGGTTCCTGGAGCGTGTGGAAGAGAATTTCCTGACACAGCTGGTGAGTGAGCCAGGTAGGGAAGGTGCCCCACTGGACCTGTTATTTGAGGACAGAGAAAGACTGGTGAGTGATGTGATGGTTGGAGGCAGTCTTGGGCATAAGTAATAATGAAATGGGAGGTTTCTCAGTTCTTGGAGAAGTAAGGAGGGGGGTGAGCAGAACTGCTACATTGGACTTCCCAAGGGCAGACTTTGGCCTGTTTAGGAGCCTGGTTTACAGGGTCCCTTGAGAGGCAGTCCTGAAGGGCAAAGTAGTCCAAGAAGGCTGGGCATTCTTCAAGAAAGAAATCTTAAAGGCACAGGAGAAGGCCGTCCCCATGTGCTGAAAGGCGAGCGTGCAGGGAATAAGACTGGCCTGGTGGAACAGAGAGCTGTGGCTGGATATCAGGAAAAAAAGGAGAGTTTATGACCTTTGGAAAAAGGGGCAGGCATCTCAGGAGGACTACAAGGATCTTGTGAGGTTATGCATGGAGAAAATTAGAAGGGACAAAGCCCAGCTTGAATTTAACATGGCTAGTGCTGTAAAAGAAAATAAAAAAGGTTTCTATAAATGCATTAGCAACAAAAGAAGCCACACATTATAAAAATAAACCACAAGACACATTATAACATCTTTTAACTTGTTGTTAAGTTCCATACTATTTTATTTTATTTTAATACTACTTGTATTTTGGGGAACAGGATGTATGGTTTGTTCAGAATTAATAGGGATTATGCTATGATTCCTTAATCCACTGTCTCTACCATAGGAGGGAGGAGTTAATTACAATGTTTGAAAATAAATTGATTACTATCTCAGTGGATACCTTAAGTCTATTTAGAGTCATATGAGTACAGCATTTATACATATGTAAGATAAATTCATTTTTACAGTAATCATTGCTTCAATGAGAAAGCTCTTCATGGCCCCTCTGTACCATTCAGTCATGGCTCTACCATAACCCTTTAAGAACAGAATGAGAATCAGGTTATGAATCAACCACATTTAACCTCTATTTTTTTCCCTTTCTTTCTGAAGAACTGATGTTACTGTAAATAGCATTACACTTTGTGTAGTATGATGAAGCTCAGTTCATTTCCCAATGAAATGCCACAATCGAAGCCCTGCTCATTTCTCCATCCCTCTGTCCTGGTTTCGGCTGGGACAGAGTTAATTTTCTTCCTAGTGGCTGCTGATACAGTGCTGTGGTTTGGATTTAGTATGAGAAGAATGTTGATAACCCATTTATGTTTCAGCTGTTGGTAAGTAGTGTTTACACTGTCAAGGACTTTTCAGCTTTCTGTGCTCTGGCAGGTGCACAAGAAGCTGGGAGGAGACATAGCCAGGACAGCTGACCCAAACTTACCAAAGGGGTATCCCATATCATATAGCATCATGCTGGGGAAGAAGAAGGAAGCAGGGGATGTTTGGAGTTTTGGTGTTTGTCTTCCCAAATAACTGTTACGTGTGATGGAGCCCTGCCTTCCTGGAGATGGCTGAACACTTGCCTGCTGATCAGAAGTAGTGAAGCTTTGCTTTGCTTGTGTGCACGGCTTTTGCTTTGCCTATTAAACTGTCTTTATCTCAACCCAGGAGTCGTCTCACTTTTACTCTTCTGATTCTCTCCCTCATCCCATTGTGGGGGGAGTGAACGAGCGGCTGGGTGGTACTTAGTTGCTGTCCGGGGTTAAACCATGACAGCCTCCCTCCCCATTTCTGCCTGCATCTACCAAGTTGGTGAAAACAGTCATCCTTTGAATGTTGTAGCTCTTTTTTACTTTTTTCTTTTTTTTTTTTTTTCCCCCAAGGCTTGCATGATTATAACAGCTACAACTATATTTGAATTCATGCTTTGATTAAACTAGTTCGAGTCCTAGGACTGTATTAAGAAAAACCCAAAACCTAACAGCTTGTCTACAGCAAACTGTATCAAAGTAAACTCTTTGGAAGCAATAAAAGGAGAACTTCTTTCCCAGTAAAAAGTAAGCCTGAAAAAGGGAGAATATTTTCTGTAAAACAGAAGAAATTTTCCATATGCTTCCAAAACTACTCTAACACAAATCCTTCAATCCACTTCCGGCATTTAGTTTTAGTCCTAACAAATTTTGTAGTGTGCTTCAGTTTGGCAGTTAAAAGTGATGATTGTTGCTTAGTACTTTCCCAATAACTACTTTCAGAAGGATCAAACTGAATAAGCACCTGTAAAATTAATATTATTTTTTATTCATTTTTTCTCTTTTCATAGGGCTGCTTTGCCTGCTCCCAGTAAATCTTTTGTTCTTCTCTCAATAAATCAGTTCTCAGTTATGATAAATTGATGTCTGGCTAACTACAAGATTGTACTGTAAGTGACCCATCTATCACCTTTTTAGGCCTAAATTTCACATAATTTAAAAATAGAAGACAGAGTAGAGTGACTAAAAGATGCATGGCATCAGGAGTTAGTGTCTCTCAGACTGCTTCTTCAACAGGAATCTGTATTTTTGGGAAATCAAATTAAATCTCTGTATAACTCATTTGTAAACAGAAAGTATTTGCTATCAAACAATGAAATGTGGATTGCCAGCAGCAAGAATCAGGATCTTATTGAAAAATTCCCAGCAGAGTTAAAGTTTCACTCAGAGGCTTACTCCTCAAAGTAGTCACTGCAATCCAAGAAATAGATCTCCTTGTGCCAAGCTGAAGAGATTTAAATGGTTTCTGAAGTCCCATTTAAAATATAAGTAAAATGCAAAAACAAATAGAAGGAAAAAAGAAAAAAAATCAGGCAAGAAAAACAAATACAACATAAGGAATTGTCAAGAATTGTCCCTACTAGCTGTTGATGTACAGTTTTAAAATTATATGAAGTACAACAAATTGAAAGAAATCACTGTTTTATAACTCTGACTCAACTTCTGTCAAATAATTTGAAATAGTGGTAAAGTGTATTACCAAGAGTGAAATAAAAAGAACTCTTCTTTCAACACAGAAGATAATAATTCCTCTAAGATATGAGATTGATTACAATAAATATACTTGGACATCCTAATGTAGTTAATTATGTTTAAAAATGTCAGGCCAGTTTCAAATCCCTTGAACACTAGCCAGATCTAAGGACCTTAATTTGTGTAGGGTTATCAATTCTTTTATAAAGTATAGGCTTCCCTGCATTATGGTTTCAAATCCTTCATCTCAAAAGAAAGGTTCGTATAGGACAATTATTTGTCCCATATTTTCTCTTCCTTGGCACTTGTTTGGTTAAATCATAGAACTGTACAATCATAGAACTCCTGAGGTTGGAAGGAGTCTCTGGAGAGCACAGGTAAAAGTCCTGAATAGGATTGCGTTGCTTGATAGGGAAGGGAAGAGACATTCCCACTGATCCATGTGGGCCACTTTTACATCTAACCTATAGGAAGAACTGATTAGAGGATTTGTTTTAAATTTCATCCCTCTAAGTACTTGAAGTTTCTGGGCTATGGAGAGGCACTTCACTTCATGTAGAATTTACAGCTGTCTTTTGCAGGCATCAAAGACTTAAGGTGTAATTTGCAGTAGACAGGAAATCTTTTGGTGCACTGAGGAAGAATCCAAGCTCCACTATCTCAAATAACCTATGCTACGAGCTGCGGGGCTTTCTGAGTTGGGGCTTGCTCATTGACTACCTGAAGATTATTCTATTTTGATAAAATAAATATTCAATCAGCCAGAGGAAATGAGCAAACATTATTCTGTAATACAGCAGATACCATAGCATAAGGAAAATCTAGTTTCATTAAATTCACAAACATTTTAGACTAAGAAATAATGGGACAGCAGGAATGAAAACTGTTTGTCCTTCCACTCTGAGTGACTGATGTAACCACTAGGTACTGTGCAGTCTTGCTTCATCTCTGACTAAACAGATATGTGAGGATTCATTGTGAAACAAAGTAGAGCCAGTCAGGCTCTAAAATATGCAGCCAATGCATATTTTGTGAATCATAGGTTTGGAAAAT
Organism: Butorides virescens; assembly: GCA_017310255.1. Taxonomy (NCBI): domain Eukaryota; kingdom Metazoa; phylum Chordata; class Aves; order Pelecaniformes; family Ardeidae; genus Butorides; species Butorides virescens. Next base: position 6,014 of record JADKXX010001784.1, read on the forward strand.
CACATAGATGATGAGTACCTACCAGACCAGTGTTGTCAGGATGTATGTGGCTATGCTTATTAGCTCCTACAGAGTTTGTAGCCATCTTCAGTGTGTTATCAAAGAATTAGATCAGTAATATAGAGAAAGGTAATAATATAGATTATCTTTTAACAGTAATTAAAGAAAATAAAACTGTGCAAGATAATTTCTAACTTACTAGCTGTAGCCAGGGCTGGGAATCATGTAAGTAGCTTCTGCTTCCAGCTCTGTTGTTGGATTGATGATTGACTTTGGGCTTTGAACAACTGAATTTCTGCTTTTGTCCTCAGTTTTCTGTTCTTTAAATGGCAACATTTGACTGTTATCAGTCAAAAGAACAAGCTTTGAACTACATGTTTAGTAAATTTCCTGCTGTTTATAGAATTATTATTTATGGAATTTTTACAGTTCTGGACAATACTATCTTTCATTTCTAATTTATCAAGAAGTGTATGTGGATTTCATTTGCAACCATAATAGTTGGTACAAAGCAGAAGTTCTCACAAGCAAGTGTGGAAATTCTAGAAGTTTAGTAAGAAGCAGTAGAAGATTTTGACACCAGGTAAGTTGAAAACATTTTGGTGTGTTAGAATCAAAGCACCAGAAAGATTTGTCTGTGAAGAAATAATAGTCCACTCATACAAGTAAAATAGTTCAGGGTCTTTCAGTGTATCTGCAGACTAGAGGATAAATTACTATCACCTCTTAATTTTAAATATTTGCAAGCATTTAAAATATTAAAAGTTTAAAAAAACCAAATCAAAATTACAGAGTACATTCTGAAAAAAAAAGATAGAGAGAGGTTCTAATCTAAACTCCATAGTAAGAAAGTCATTGCACATTAAAAAAGTCGGTTGGGGGGGGGGGAATTTTTGTGAATTATTATTTGGGGTTCTTTCCTGTCTGTATTTGGGTATTAAACAAGAGCTTGTCACTGTGGTCTGTACCAACTAGAACATAAATTGCTCTTTACCTTCAGAACGTGTAATACAAGTTAATGTCAGAAAAGTCAATTGGTTGTGACAGATGTGCAATCCTGGAAACAAGGGAGCCTCTGCTTTTTAACTTGACAATATAAATAAGAATATGGTACACCAACATGTTATTCATGTACTTGATTGCATGAGTTTCAGATATAAATGTCCCTGAAAATTTTTTTTCAGATAGAAAGCTCAGTACTTCTTTCAGAAAAAAAAAAAAACCAAAAAAAACCCAAACCAAACCAACAACATGGAAATTATGTGGTCTTGCATTATTGTGGTCCTAACCACCCAGCACTGTATTTAATATTAGAATGTTACCTACCACTTGGGACAAAGCATGTTGCTTGGGACAAAGTTTTCTGGACATCCCCACATAATGGCTAGCTTTATGGTACTGTGAGTTGCAGCATATAAATATGAAATTTCAAGAGCTGGGAGAAGCTAAGCATATAATATGCTTAAAATCCTAATTTTCTTAAGTCTCTTGGACATCTCTGATGTAGATGTTAGAGCAATTCAAACAAATATGAGTCATTTTAGTACTCTCTGGTTAAACTATTTCACTACCTCAAAGTAGAAAATCGTTGTTAAAAGACTATAATGAAATGAATTCTAGACTCAGTCAGTTATCCTTAATGATGTCTCTTATTGCTTTACTTATTTCATTGTCATCTTAATTAAAAAAAAAAAGAAAACAACAAGAAAACATTGCTTGTCTCCTTGCATTTTTGAGAAGAACTATAAAACTAATAAGAACAGCTTATCTAACTTTTTTGATGTATCCATGGTAACAAAAAGAAATACCCACAAGCATGGTGTACACTTGAAAGTAGTTCCTGTGATTTTGACCCTAAAAGACTCTCCACAATGTTGGAAGCCTATCATTGCATATGATTTATTTTTTGCAGCTTCTGATTTTGTAGTAGGCTCAAAGGGCAATCTATTGCTACAGCCTTAACTAGGATAACTGAGTCTGGTGCTGCCGGTTTCTATATTATTTGAAGCTGAATACTTCAGCTACTGTAAACTGATCTTCCTAGACAATTTTTTTTCTCTTATGGAAATGCTTCAGTGACTTTCTTTTCTTCTTGATTTTCAGGCTGCTACATATACATGGCACATTTTTTATGTTCTTTCAATATATATTCCCTCTCACATAACACCAAAAGCGAGCAACTTCACAGGTTATCTATGGCCTTTGAAATCCCTTTCTTTTGTCCATTTCCACAAAGGACAAAAAATACATAAAATATGGGCTTTTTTTTTTTTATTTTTGTGAAACAAGAGATGCCTAATCAAGTGACTTACTCCCAAATATTGAATATATTTCAATATTTTTTCTGAAACACGAAATATGGGTTTTTTTAATGTGGTCATGGTCTTTGATAAATTAACTTTCTTGACAACTTTGCCCTATAATAAACAATGACTTTGTAAGGGCTTATAAGGAATTATTAAGAATTAAGGTTCTGGTAGGTCAATGACAAACTAATCATGAGTATTCATTTTGTAAGCATTGCTTACTGGAGGGACCAGGAGAGTCTCATCAGCTGCTGGAGAGACCATAGGCTGGGACCTGCATGCTGGGGGTCAGGTGGGACCTGTTTGTATGTGTGTGTATGGGAAACAACAGGAGAGAGCAATGATCCAGAGCTGGTTACTGTATGGACTGTGGTGAGCCCAGTTATTGAATGAATCCCCTCTGTGAGTGTGTGCAGGTGTGCATACGTTAATGTATGCAAAAGGAGTCTGTACCAGCATCTGGAATGTGGCTATGCCCTTGGGGGGCTCATATATTCTGCAGCAACGGGGGAGATTGAGATCGAGAGGCAGCTACTGGGAAAACTGTGTGTCTGAGCCCAGCTGAGGGAAGGGAAGCATATTGTATATATATATTTATATTTATTTAGATGTTTTCATAGATATAATATAACCTTCCTATGTATAAGAAGTTTTCCTGCTAGCAGACTGTCATCTTGATCAGCCACGAAGAGGAGCTGAACGAGACCATTGCTGCTCACTATGTTTGTGTGAGTGTGGACTGTACCTGACCACACCCAGCCACCAACAAGTACATGTATATATGCTTTTATGTATGTTGTATATATGTTTGTTTCCGTGCCTACTGGGTGAACATGCTCAGTCCTGCTACTAGTTGGACCTGGGGGCATGAAGCTGCAGCAGTTTAACTGTTGATGGGCTGCCAGATTCAGCAAGACTCTGCAATGCAAACCCAAGAATCAGATGGGTCATGAGAACAGAGCAGGACAGTGGTTCAGGATACCTCACCAGCTCCAGCTGAAGATGTAACAGATTCTCGTCACCATCCAGAGAGCAACTGACCATCCTATTTGAAAGGTTTGCTTCTCAATATGAGTATTGCCCTATGCAGAAGATGCCAAAATTTTTTTTTTTTTTTTTAACAAACTGCTGTCTGTGAGTGTGCAGTGAGGGCAAGTGATGCTAATTCTGCACCATGGAACTTACATAATCAGAAGAGGTGACTCCTCTCCACTAACCCTTTTATAATTTTTGTTAAGCAGAAGTAGGTAGAGAGGACAAGGATGAACAATTTTAAGAGAAAGAGAACATACATGCTATTTTCGTTCAGGTTCTGAGTCGCAAGAGTCCTTTCTTTTTATTTGGACCATTATGTGCCATTTATGTATGAATATGTAACTCACAAATTCAAAGTCCAAAAAGAAACTTGTTAAATGTTTCTCTGAAAAAGTAATTAATGTTTGGCATTTTTCTAGATAACTGCTCTTCTGTTGTGTCAGATTACTTGTGGCAGATGTCATTGTCCAGGGTATGTTACTATTCACGCATTTCAAAACAAAATTCTCTCTGCTTCTTACCAGAAAATGGTGTCTTAACCTTTGTACATGGAAAACATTGAATTTTTTGAGAATCAAGTATTACTTTCTTTTTTGTGTACTAAAAACTCATTTATGAAGCCTAAGGATCCAGGTTATGTTGTCACCTCTACCTTTTTCTACCAAATAATTTGTTACTTTTCTCCTTTGCAAAGTCTATAATAAAGGAATTATCATAACAGACCTGGTGCTGAAAATTTCACCAGGCTTTGCAGCTGAATTTACTGTGTATCTTTTTGTGGACTTGGTGACTTTTCATCTACCTCTGTCTCTTTGGGGAACTTAAAGTTTACTTTCTTTTTCTAAAACTTTCTTTATAAAGTTCTATGTTTATGAAACAGAAATCAGGACCCTTCTCCCCCAAAAAAACCCCAAACATGGAGAGATATAGTTGTCAGAAGGCAAAAAAAACAGTTAAACAAACAAAACCAAAAAAAGAAATATATGACAATGTTGTTGGAAATTCAATTTTGTTCTGTATAGATCCTCCTAAAAAGACATAACAGTGGCAAGTTTTTGATATATTTTCTGTTTCTAGAGAAGTGGAAGATCAAATTTTACTATCATCACACTCTGCTTCCAAAATTAATTGCTTACCAACATAATTGTAACATTTTGTTTAAAGTACTTCAGTCACTAAGTTTCCTTGTTAGTGACAAATTCTGAAGCAAAAATAATGACATGACCTTATGGAAATCATAGTATAAATAATTAATATCCATTGTTACAACTTCTCTTGCAGAATAAAATGGAACACAGAGAAGGAATATAAAGAAAAAAACCCAAAAGGTAAACTAGGAAACAGCATCTACAAAGTAAACAATTCTACCTTTCTTGAGTAAGCTTTTATCTGGAGGGTTTAAATCATGTTCCAAAGCAGTCTAACTACGTATTTTGTGTTTCATCTCAATGTAAGATCATCCACTGCATGTCCAAACATAAACCTACTGTAGTTTTTCCTACATTATAGTTGAGCAGATGCACAGATCCACAAACACCTCATTTTACAAAAATATGTAAGAGGGAGGGGGGGAGGCAGAAGAGAGAGGGAGAGAGAAATGACTGATCTGTCATGTTCTTTAGAAATTTCCAACACTCAGTATAACATATTCATATTGCTAAAATTTTATTCACAGGAAAATAATCAAGCCACGTTCAGATTGTCCTAAATACAGTGAAAGAAACATCAAAATGTTTGAAATGTGTATCCACATTTTACCTGAGAGATCTGACTCATAATACAGGCCACCAGTTAACAAATAAGAAATTATCACGAATACTTATTTTGACAGTAAAAATATTTTACACATAAATGTGATAATGGCAGGTATTTCTTAGTGTTTTCTATAAATCTTTTTATGTAATTATGAATAGAGCTAAAGTACGAAAGTAAGTTTTACTGCCAACAAATCAGATTTAATTTGCTCCAGATTTTAGAGCTTTTGGGGGTTTATCTGTTTATATTTTAAAAATAAAATTATTATAGATGAAAAAGCAAATTCTATTACTTTGAACATCACATAATAAATGTACTGTATTTTAAAAAGGCTGCAGGGTAAATACAAATTCTATAGTCTCACATTATAAGGAACTTGCTTGATTTTATTGGATCTTTTTTCTTGCTATGAAAATCACCAAAATAGAAGGTTCAATTTAATTTATACTGTAAATTAGATTCTGACATTTTGTATGAATCATTAACATACCTGTAAGCTATCAGATGACAGTTGTACATTCAGAAAGGTTACTATATCGCCTCCTCCACAGCCAGTTATGTTCAAATAACTAGTAAAATTTGTTTAACTTCCTTCTCATCAGCTTTAAAGTTGATCACTTACCATGTTTAAATTGTAGCATCATGAATACTGAAGTACTTAATTTTATTTACTATAATATAAACATTGAATACTGTTTACATCAATAACCTTGCTATACAGAGAGGCACTTACACCTCTTCTATTTCAAGACTTCTCATTGGGCCCTATTGACTTCCACTGCAAAAAAACCCACCTGTATGAACCTTTATGTTGCCACCTGATTTTATTTTTTTTTGCAAGAAAATCTGCAGCCATTTTTTGCCTATTATTTTAACATAAAATTATTGTAGGACTCTAGGGCTGTATATTAAAGTGTGGTAGCTGGCGCACATAGCCATGCTTTAGAAAATGCTTGGACATCAATGGTTGGACTACAGTGGTTGATGCTGAAATCTTTAGGGAAGCACGCTATAATGCCTGCTGATGGAGAAAAAGTTTAAGTTTGGGGCAGTGTGAGATTACTAACTATAAGGAAAAGGCCGTCAGTTCTTCACTTGCCTTGGTCATTCATTTTCTGTGTGACCTTAAGCAGTTCCGTTTTCCTTACTGTATTTTGGTGTGTTCAGTTTGTCACATCTTCAGGGCAGAGGCCATTTCCAAAAGCAAGTCACAGTCTTCAGCTCTATTAATATCAGTGGAGGTCTGGAGCCACTGAAAGGTTTGTCTTTTAGTTTAAAAAGTTACTATAATAGAAAAACCTGTACTCAACATTTTATTTATTATAAGGAGTTGCTATCATAAAATCACCTACACCTAACACTAAATTTATTACTTATTTGAAAATAAAAAGTGACAGTGTGGGGGAGGCTTTTGGCAGCTTCCTTAGCTAGTTAACAGTGAAGATGTGACTACTATCATACAGTTTTAATTCCACAGTAAATACTTTCAAATAATGATTGCTACAGTATGTCTGGATATACAATAAAATCGGAAATACTTTAAAACCCCAATCCAGAAAAGCAATTAATCTCAAAAATAGTCCCATTGAGTTCCATGAAAAGATTTAGATGTTCAAAGATGAATGTATGATTCAGAGTTGAAGTGAATTAGTGTCTGATGACTACAGACAAATGATTTGTAGACCAGAAGTCGTGAATATGGTAAGAAATCTCCAGAAGCTATTTCCATTTAAGTAAAGCTATCACTTGTTAAAACCCCATTTTCCTAAGAACTATTTCCTTAAAATCAGTTACACAGAAGACCTACACTACACAAAAAGCAAACCAAAGCACTGTTTTCACTTGCTTTTCTTCATTTGGCTTTCTGAAAGAGAAAATTAGAATTATGTATGAGTAAGAACTAATTAAATTAAGTAACAGTGACATTTGTGCTAATGATACCAATTAACCAACAGCAAAAGAACATGTTAAGTGAAATACAGAGCTACTGTCTAAAATATCATTAATATAAGACTTCATACTGCTGCTTTTTATTTAGACCTGTAGTGTTTATAGGGAGCTGAACATTTCAAGGATGAAATTCAACGTAGGCAGGCGGAAACTTCTTGAGAGCTGTTCCTGTTAACAGGAGATTCTGACCTGAGTATGCCTGACTCTTTTCCTTTGGTATCACTGCTGAGGTCCTCTTTCATATAGCTTCTCCACCTACTCTTTAGGAAGAGGATGTCCTGGCTGGGTACATGTTTGTACACACACACAGAGGCACACACAGTATAATCTCAGACCCTGGTTTTTTTTCAAGTAAACAACAGAAATAAACATTTATAGCAATTCACCATCAAATCACACACATTCCCATCATCAAACATTTAATGGGAATCTGTACTGAAATCACAGTGTACAGTGGATTATGAATGAACTGCAAACCACTGCCCATAGTAGTGTGGTCTATCAGTAATTTGCAGACCAATTAGACTATAATAACCCAGCAAGAACTGCCTTGGTTTGTGTTATATAAAAGCAAAACAAAAACAAACTCTGCAGACATATTTTCTCAAATGCCAAAGGGCAAAAAACAAGGTAGGAATGAAATAACTAAAGCTATAAAGAGTTTATAAACAATGCAGGATTAGAACATATTTTTCAGTGGTTAAGTTACTCTAATATAAACTTTTTGGTCATTTAGCTTTCAAGTCGGGTACAAATTGCAGAATATGAACATTTATTCAAAGATTCACATGTGAGTATTTAGGCAGACCTGAGTATGTAGGCACCTGTTTGAGATGACTGGTGTAAAACTTTAATCTTGCCATAGAGTAGCTTAATTTCACATATATTTACTGTAATAAAAATAAGTTTTCTAGAAGTGTTTGAAATGTGAGAGAAGATAAAACTGAGGGTTTGGTGGATTTTTGTTATATTTCATTACTTAAGCTGTATTTTTCTTTGTTTTTAATAGCAAAAGTTAAATGTAGCTATAAACTTTCAAAGTCTCTTTAGATCATTGAAGTCGATCACTAAAACCAAATATTTATGTTTGCTTTTGTTGTTTGTTTGGTTTGGTTTTACATACATATTATATATATGAGACCATAATGTCCCATTTAGAGTCATAGTAATACACTATCTTGCACAGATAGCAAACATGCTAAAAAATCATACAGAAACATTCAATTAAAAGCTTTTTTAGGGAACATCTGCAGACTTTTAAATACAATTTGAATATTTAAATCAATGTGACTATTGAATGTGACTATAGAATGTGAATATGTAAAATATAGAAATAATATATACATACATAAATATTGAAATTTGTGAATATACTGTTTTTCAGTAAAAAATATGGGGGGGTGTACATACATGTAGTGGTTTGGAAAGTGAAGTATGTCAGTATTTTTGTTTCTTAAAGGCAAGAAAAGATAATATTTTACAGATTAAGAAATAAAAATTAATAATGTTGATAAAAGTAAAACTAAAATAACATCGCACTGTTTATTATAAAGTAGCCATCATTCTTTTTAGTAGGACTCAGACTGTTTTGATATTGATCCCACAAGTGAAGCTAGCTTATATTATGCCCATTGGTTCATTATTACTGAATTTCCTCTGACCAAAACCACTGGCTGATTTGTTTGAAAACTGTAGAGAGCTTGTTTCTAAATGGCTATCTTAAATTAGGTTTAACCAGCTAATAAAAATGGCCTTTTATCCTCTTCAGCTTTCAATGAATGATAATTGAGGGAGAAAGAGATGGAGATAGAATTCACCAGACTCAACATAAAGATGCGGACAGTAAGATTGTTAATTGAGTTGTCTAGTCTAGATATAACTTCTACCATAATTTGGTAACGATTAGGAAACGGGCTTAATTAAGGTGAGTACCTTATCATCATGTCAATGAAGATGATTGATATTATCCTACACCATAGCCAAGACCATAATTAGGACACAACTAAGACTTGTAGAATTACGGTAATTTGGCAAACTGTAAAGCAAAACTCCCTTAGGTGTTAGCTAAGATCAACACTGTCAGTTGCTGCAGTTTGCTGCATTTTAAACTTTAACAATCTGATCATGTTTCTGAGACTGAAATGACTTTGAATAGTGTTGTGGAGAATATTTATTTTATTAAAACACTGATTTTTTCCCAATAATGAAAAGGTGTATATGTAGCATATTAGATTTACTGAAGCACTAGCCAAATGAAAGCTGATATCAAATTTGCATGCAAAATTCTTATATCCCTTTTAAATATATATATTTCCTTAGTATATATCTATTTCCATTTTTTATATGTAAATTTGACACAAAGCTCTAAGATAGTTCTCAACTTATAGATTTTTTTTTCTATTTTTCATTATAATTTTACTTCAACTACACTAAAAGCTGATAATAGAGCTCATAGTCTTAGTGACCAAATGATCCCCTAAATGAACATAAGAATACATGTAACTGTGTAGGAAAAAAAACATATTTATAGCTGATGACCTTAAAATGGATGCTAACAACTTGTCTGTAATCTTCCACACAAAGGAACACTTACATTTGAAATCGTCATGACAACATGAATAAGTAATCATTAATGAAAATGCAGTTATATCTTTAATGAAAAAGAAGGAAACAGACACAAGTGCAGATGTATGTTAATTTCTGTTTGTGGTTCATGTCTTGTAGCACTGTCTATTATTTCTCCTTTGTTCTCTGTGGAAATTGGCATAACTTCACTGGGGCCATGATGAAGTTGGTATTTTGATTCAAGGATTGCTGCTAAACTCATCTTAGGAAAAAAGAAAAAGAGGGGGGAAAAAAGTAATTTTAATACTAACAGAAAGATATTCATAATAAAAATCAACAGAAGATGGGATATTTTTTTTTCTACTCCTGTTTTTAAATAATGCCTAAAACTAAACCTCCTTAAAAATATTTGTTCCATGCCCAGGAAATAAGAGATGATATTGATTGTCCACTGAATCATTAGAATAAAGAGTCAAAAAAGTGCTTAGTTTCATATTAGACTGTGACCTTGATTCCATCAATGAATACTGAGGGACAACTATAATTCCCAGGAGGAATTGTTTTTCTGTTAAACAGATTTCTTCTGAGCAAGTCATGCTGATGCATCCACTGCACAAGTTTGTAAGAAGCTGCGTGGCAGCAGAAAAGGTGAAAGTCTCTGCATGTGCCCTCTGGAGAACTTGTGTCCATAGAAGACAGTGACATCTCAAAAGATCAGGGTAATTCATCTCATTTATGTCCTTTCAAAGCCTTTCACCCAATCTTTATAGGCTTTGGAGAAATGTTTTATTATTAGAACAACTTATAGAAATCAATGATAGCTGCTACAATATAAAAGAATTAAAGAAATGCTTATAATGAATAGCAATAGTCTTACTGTTTGGGGGATTAATTGTAATACTATTAATGCATTATTAGTAGTAATGTTAATTCTGATAAATATGTTGTATGACTTATATTACATTTTAAAAATTTTAATAATAATGACTCCTAGAACAGTGGCTTTTATTACTCTAGTTGTATCTTATGTTGGATGTAGCTAGACCACTGCTTGAATAAAAAGATAATAAAAAGCTGCTTTCAATTCTCTTCTCTCTTTTTTTTTTTTTTTTTTTTCTGCCTCTTTTCCCCAGAAGATTGAGCTTCTTGGTCGGATACTCCATTTTCTTTAGATTTCCCATAGGGTCTTATGAATAGACCTAAAGAAGTGTAGTCTGACTGACGTCAACTATGAGAGATTCATATCGATAATGCCTCACAGACCTTTGTGGTCCTTCCTGTTTGACAGGGTATCCCCACAATGCATAACAACAAGACTTTCACACATAATTATTTCCACAACAGGTCTTAATTGTTCTAGTACTCAGTATTAGAATGTCTTATTTTTAGATTACTATAATCCCCAGCACAGCAGGTGAAAGACCAAGGTTTCCAGTATAGCATGACAGAAACCTTAAGATACCTATGTTACTTCTATAGAAGTAAATAACCACATCTTACTTCCTACACAGTAAATAAAAAATATTCCATGTGTACTCTCACTCCTCTTTTTGCCAGCTAAACTTACATGGTTATGTTAATGTGATACAAATACATACCGCCTGTGAAAAAAAAAAACAAAAACCAAAACCAAAAACAAAAAACCACTTAATTTTGTTAGTGAAAAGCAGAGTTTACTTACTGTTGGTAAAGCAACTGTAACACAGATAGGGATTGCTTACACTGCAGTCCAGACCTTTAGGACTGTAAATAAACATGTATATCTACTGAAGACAAAGGAAGAGAAAGAAACCTGTTTTCTGGTAGCATTGTAAGTAATACCTAAATCAAGTAAGGAGTGGAGCTCTCATCACTGCCTGAATGGCTATTTCTCATCTGTAGCTCTCAAAGTTTCATTCCCAGATGTCCTTTAAGCACTGATGAATCTAGTAGGAGTGCTTTAAGGAAGTGTATCACACCATGCACTGCAACAAAGACAGACAAAGGAATTTATAATCTTAAAATTTACAGGGGCTCTGAAATGAATACGAGCTTCAAGTATTTAGGTGTCATGAAGGTTTGATGACAATTTTTATGCTTGCTGGAAGAAACATGGTTGCTTAGGGATTCTTCAAGTATAAATTTACATATCCTTGAAGATAAAAGAACAGATTGGTAAATTTTGTGGATCTGAGCAGTGCCCCAACCATTGAAATTTACTAACTGACATGGCATTTAAGCACACACCTAACTCCTTTTATGCTAATACTTCTGATGCTTGTGTGGTCGTGTGAAGGACAAAAGCTGTATCTTCACAAATGTATCAATCAGGATCTGGCTGTTGCTGGGATTAATTTTTCAAATCTGAGAAACTGTTCATGCCATTTTGACTCACACAGAATACTACTTTACTTTGCAAGCATTTCCATTAAAACCAGCAAGACTACTTGTTTGTTTAAAAATACATTTGATTCTTGGCTTGCAAATTGTCATTAGCTGCTCAGCAAGACACATCACAGGAACTTTTATTACCTGACCACTCTTAAAAAGGCCATTTTTTGCATATTATACCAAATGGAATCTATGTCAGCTGTAAAATCAAAGAAACATTTGGGTTAGAATGTGTCTCTAATAATAACAGTAATTATATTTAGCTCTTACTTAGCAATTTTCATCTGCAGAGCACTTACTACCAGCATTAGCTACTTAATTCTCACAGAACCTCAGCAAGGTAGGCAGCTATTCCACCTCCCTGTAAAGGGATGCATTATTGGCTGGCAGATGATTGTTCACTGAATAGAGCTTGAAAGAAAAGAAAAAGAAAATTCAGCTAATCCAGAAGTTTTGAAGAAAAAAACCCTTAATGCTAATAGTTTTAGGAATAAAATAAAGTGTGACAGAGTAGTTTTGTTCCTTAAAACACAGAGGAGGCTTATCTTAATCAATAATGACTCGCTGGACTCATAATCTTGTGAAATATTGCCACCATACAAAAAGTTTATTTTCTAACATACCATCTTGAATGTGAAAGTCAAATGGAAAACTACCTTCAGAAGGTGTTCTGCTCAATCATTCTTTTCCCAAGTACACAGAGCATGATAAAATTTCCCTCAGTCTCTCTTCCTACTTGACAGTCTTACTGGTTCTGCAAGTTGTCCGGTATTTCACTGTTATCCCAGGGCAATATATCTCTGGATTGTACTATCTAAGATGTACCCCTCTGTTCCTTACACTCTTGGTGCTTAGAAGATTGTTGGCTTCTCTCCAGAGAAACACAAAGGAGCTAGAGTCTGCCTGGCTGTCTATTAAAGAATTTCAGTTTTCCCCTTGTATCTGTTTTCTATAACTGCATTGGCATTGCCTGTCATTTATGTAACCGCAGGAGACCATTTTCTTGCAAAAACTTTTGCATGATCTAAACAGATATTATTTCCATTAACAGTCCAAACATGTTGAGGGAGGAGGAAATAAGTCAAATAAAGAGCTATGGACTTATCTCTAAGATAGAAATAATAATAGTAATAATAGTAGTAGTAGTAGTAGTAGTAATAATAATAATAATAATAATAATGTCAGCTTTATCAACTGATTAAGACAGTTTAAAAATTATCTCTCTTGAAGGAAGTGCAATACATAGTAATAAATTCTTAGTTCGTAGACCTAGATTTACATTTTTCTGCAGGATGTTTTTTTGTATTGAAAAGTATTGATTCAATAGCACTGGAACTTCACACAAATCAATTTTTATAACAAGTTGTTTCTAGGACTGCATATTTGGAGCATCTTGAAAGGATTACTGTTCAATATTGTAATTATATATTTTAATATAATCTGCCATTATGAAAATAATATAATTCAAATATCTCCTAGTTCCTTCCACCTCTGCCAGTGTCGTCTGAATCCCAGTTTGGTTTTGTTAGCTTCCATGATCTCTTGTTTACTGCTCTGATCACTACATGCCTGTATTTCCTCACCTTTCCTTGCTGTTCATTGCTCTTTATCATGCTCTTCTACTATCTTGACTTATCCTCATATTACATGTGTTCTTCTTTCTTATTTTGCCCACTGTACCCCATCTTGTTTCACACAAAGTTTCTGTTTCAGACCCAGTTACCTGTCATTTATTTACTCCTCTAGTCTACTGCAGGTGGATGTCCTTTAACGCTTTAAAGATTTCATTCTTCTCTCTCTAGTCTCCTCTTCCTTTGCTTCTCATATCAGCATGTTTAGTCCCTGCTCCCCTGCCCCCCAGATGGGACTCTCTATCCCACACTACTGAAAGTAAAATCTAAGTTCTTTCAGTCTATCCATCTGTCTGCTGATCCATTTAAACTTCCACTGTAGTTTTCAAAAAGAATTTTCTGAATAAAATCCATCAAATAATTAGACTACATCTCTAAGCTATGTTTACTATGAGTTATTTTTCACACAATTGATCACGATTGGTTGTAATCACACAATAATACATAAATGGTCATTGTATCCTCAACTCTGTTTTCATAAAAATTTGGAATGTTATTCTTCTTTTCAGAAAGAAAAGACCTCTTTAGGATCTATGGATTAATTCAGCATATGCAGCATGTTTTTCTGCAACCATTACAATACAACTAATTTTGAGAAAGTATATTCTATTCCCAACACACATAACAGAATTAAATAATGCAAGGTAAGAACAGTATATGGCATAAATTGTGCATATACTGGTGCAAAAATAGATGAGGAATGCAATTTAAATTAAAGCATTCAGTCACAAAGTCAATAATGGAGATGGTGGGGGGGTGAAGGAATTAAAAGAGGGAAATGAGGACAAGCTTTTGTCTTTAATTAGATTTGGTGTGAGATGGAATGTATATAAGGTAGAATTATACACCTCTCCTCCTCCCCCAAAGGTTCCAGATATTAGGGATTGTATGAAAGAGGGGGGGGGGGGGGGGGGGGGGGGGGGGGGCAAAATTTAGGGCACAGCAGTTAATTCAGACATAATATTTGAGTAGTTATAAAGGCCACATCTACTAAATATAGAGCTGGACAAACCAGTCAAAATCAACAGTTTATCCAACAAATACATTTTTTTTTTCTGTTTTGGAATCTTAGGAGATTAGAACTTGATTTGCATCAATGTAGCTGTAATAAAATATTGTCTGAAAATATAAAATCCTTCAAAGTACCAAAGCCAGTTAAATCTTTTCAGTTTCTTACAAATCTCTGATTATTTTAGCTTTAGATAAAGAAAGTTTCCATTTCCTCTGTAACTGAAAAACAGCATCTCATTACCACCACCTCTACTACCCACTTTTTTCTCCTTGTTTTAAAATTTTCTGAATGAGTAAGCTACAACCACTAAATTTATTTCCTGTCCATAAACAGTATTTTGGGATTCCCTCTGATTTTATTAAACTTTCCTTCATCTATTAGATGTTTAAGAACTACTTTTTCTTTATATTTTGAGGCCTCATCCTTTCCTTTGCAAGTATTTTTACTATGAAAAATCATATAATCTTTCTTGTCATCTTTTGGAGTTTAGAAACAGTCTTGTTTCTCCTTTTATTTCTCTGTATGGCTTTTAACTTTTTATTTGTCATTTCTTACCTCTCTGTCTCCTTCTAAACTATTAGCTTTGCAGAGAGACAAAAAAAACCCCAAAACCATTTCTCCCCCTGCCCAAATAAGTATGGCAAAAAGCTCCAGGATTTTTGCCTAGTTTATATGAAAATACCATCTCTGTAGTTGAAAAACTTTTATTTGGTCATGTTTCCTTGTTCTATTGAAATGTAGCTTTCAAGGGAAGTCATGCTCAAGGAAGTCTTTTTAAGTAATTCAGACCAAATCTTGGAAAGATCTCAAACATCAGGAAAGATCTCAGACATCAGGAAAAATTAAAATATTATTTATTATCAATATATATGTTAATTGTTTTGGAATGGTGCCAGAGATTCGATATTTTTTTATTTGTTATATAGACTTTCTAATGAGTTTTTCCATTAGCAGAAATGAAGGAATATGTATCTAAATTAGTATAAATTAGAATAATTCTAGTACAATTTTCTGAGAAATGTGATTTATTTTTTTTCTTTTTCCCTGTTTTCAATATATTGTCCATTTTGTTACAATTTATTCTATTTCAAGTCACAAATTTCCCTAGAAATTTTATAAATATTTGTTTGAGGCGTATTGGTTTAGTTTGTTGGTTTGTTGGGGTTTTTTTAACATTTTCAGTTTCTTGAGCATTTCTTCAGCTATGTAGATTGTCCTTGAAGTTACCTTTTACAGCACTGTTAGTAGGACACTGGTAAAAACTTTTAATCACACATGTAACTATGTAACTTTGAATTAACTTTAAAATAACATTCCTTTGTGACTTACATAAATGTACATTTTAACATTACTGAACAAAAGTGAAAAAATGCCTTGATAAATTCAAAAGTATTAGTTTCTTTCTATTATTTACGTACCTATTCAAAATTGACCTTTGCAGAGTCAGACAATTAAATTTATGCTGGTGGCAATCTTCCCTCCTGGACCGTATTTCCACTGTTTCTGCATGTGTCTGGAGAAGAGAAAAAGGAAGGTTACTTCTGATTAGTCCTTCCTTCCTTCCTTCCTTCCTTGTTTCTTTGCCTTCCTTGTAAATGCTGGAAATTTCATCAGCAGCTTTTCTGATCTCAGAAACCCAGCAAGACAATATTAGTCAAACATTAAGTTTAACACCAGATTCTAGGTCAAAAAAATATTTTTTCTTCTGCGAAGATTGGTAGCAACAGCTTATTTTTATATTGAGCATTTGTTGTTTCCTTTGGGAACTGCAATCTACTTCTCAGGATTATCTGGACATTGGCACTCAAATTCCGTATCATGGGGATTAATACCTGAGAACACTGTCAATGCCCAGTAGAATGTGTGAAATCTCTCACTTCACAACTTCTTCATCTGTTGTTCTAAAGGTCTTAAGTTTTCAAATACTTGTGTGAGGCTCATACTGTATGCTAAATAAGAGAAGTTGAGGAAGACATGGAGTTAATATTGTAAAGAGCTTTCAGAGCTAAATGTTAGAGGTTCATTTCACCTAACATTTGTGTGTTAGACATCTAAGTGAGCTGTTCACCTCGGGCTTCATTTATGGTTGTTCAAGATAAATATGCACTTCCAGTGGGTGACTGCTTTGATCTAATTTGGTTGCCTTTCATAGGATGAGATTAATCTCTCTCTGGAGATGCCCACTTCTTTTCATTGATGATAATACAAGCCCAAGATGACTAGCACAGCACTAGGTGTTGAATTTTAAAGCACTGATGTTCAGGCAAACCAATCCTACTTACATTTCTTTTACAAATGTCTGCACTTTGATATAATAACTAGTCCTTACAATTCAGTAAGAGTAGGGGATGTTAATTTTTTTTGAAGTTTCACTCTTTTGATTGCTATAATTCTTTAAAAATAAATACATGAGAAAAAAAAACAGTATAGAAATGACAATGAGGAAAAGAACAAGATTACAGTGGTATCTGGGGCTTCCAATTTCTTTGTGATTTCTTCAGTAGTAGAGTACAAGGAAATATATGATATGATTCCTCTGAAGTGATTCTGATGTGCTGAAGATGCACCAACTTTCTTGCACGTCATTGTACACATGACTGAGAACGCATGTTGCACAGCATGCTTAGAAAATTAGATAGGTCTGCAGTGAATATTGAGGGGGGGGGGGGGGGGGG